>OMLC01104330.1:6539-38759 GCA_900302585.1 Regalecus glesne | reverse complement strand
ACACATACGGACCAGTATTGCGGTTTGACTCCCACCACCCTCTGGAGCATAGACTGGGAGTCATCAGGAATCTGAACCACTGGGCTGACAATGTCCCCACTGACTCAGTGGCCGGGGAGGAAGATAAGTCCCATATTAAACAGGCCCTGGTTAAGTGTGGTTACCCTAACTGGGCGTTTGTTAAAGCCAGGAAGGGTCCCAGACAGAGCTCCAGCCAAGTGGAGGGAGGGGAGGAGCCAAAGCGTAGACCGGTAGTGATTCCGTATGTGGCGGGAGTGTCAAATCCCTGAACACACTGCGTCAAAAGTTGGTCCACCCCTAGGATCAGGCCCCCCGCCACAAACAAAGTAATGTAGTGTACGCTGTTAAATGCCAGGAGGACTGTAGTGACTTGTATATCAGGGAGACCAAACACGCTAGCAAAGAGGATGGCACAGCATAGGAGAGAGATAGGAGAGCCAACACGTCAGGTCAGGACTCTGCGGTCTACACACATCTACAGGCTACTGGCAACTCATTCAAGATGATGATGTTCACATCCTTGATAGGGGGGAACGCTTGTTTGAAAGGGGGGTGAAGGAGGCCATTTATGTCAAGAGGGAACGACCGTCTTTGAATAGGGGTGGTGGCCTGAGAGTACATCTGTCGGCATCTTACAAATATTCCCCAATCCTTTTGAATGGTGCTCATTGCCACTGAATGTACAGTTGATCACCTAACTCTCATATGAACCCAGCCTATTGTTGTGTGGTATCAATGTACTGTTTATGGGGGGGATGCTTGCAGTCTACTCAGACTGAAGATGTCACCCGTTTGAATGATGAAACATTTCTGAATAAACTTCTGATTCAGTTGAACAGATTCAACGGTTTTTGTAATCCCTTACCTGGATTATCAAGTATGCATGAATACATTTTGCACAACATTTCTTTCTGCAGACACTACAACATCACCATAACAACCCATTGTCCTACACTTTTTTGTGCAATCCTGCCAGCTTCATCTTGTGGTTTGATTTTCCTCATGCCACATTGCCAAGTACCTTTTAGCTTTTCTCAGGGGAAAGGGGGGGGTCGATAAAAAATAAATAAATCAGATATTGTTTTTGCCATCGATTACCATGGCAATGGTAAACGGATCAAATGAGGACAAATATAGTATGTAAAACACCTTTAGCCAACGTCAAACACTGATATGTGCCACATGAACCAAAACATTATGACCATGTGCCTAATATATTGTTGGTCCTTGTTTCACTGAACTGAAACTGTATTGAACCACTGAGGCATGGACTCCCCAAAACCCATCCCACAGGTGCTCAATCAGAATAAGATCTGGAGAATTTGCAGGTCAGAGCAACACCTTGAACACTCCATGTTCCTGAAACAATGTATGCATTATCCTGCTCAAAGAGGAGACTGCCATCAGAGGATACCAACTAACTGCAGGTATCCCCCAACCCTATAAACAGTGGCATAACAGCCAAAACCAACACTAGTTTCATGTGCAAGTCCGCCATAGACTGGCCAAATACTAGTTTGAAAGGGGAGTCAATGAGGCCATCTATGCGAAGAGGGACCAACCATCCATGAACCGTGTGGGGGGGCAGATCTGTCACCAGCTTGCTTACAATGCTTTGACTAACTATTCCACAATCCTGAATATTACTCATCACCACTGAAACTCCAGTCAATGCCCAGTACATCATGATACAGAAAATGTTCAGTAAATTAGATTAAGACATGGTTTAAAGAAAATCCTACAGTACTTGATCATGCAGTACTTGATCACATTTGATTATTGTCTTCCATTATGTGGAACTTCCATGAAAACAAAAGCAACATCCTCACATGCAAAAAACCCCATCTTTTCCGGCTCAATAATCCAGGTAGTCAACAAAGTCAAAATGGTTGCCTGATGTAAGTATTTTGACTTTCCTCACGAAGCAACATGGATTCAAAATAAGACACAAGTTACTAAACATTAACACTTTGAAAATGAAAGCTTCAAGGTTCCAAATTAGTAAAATTTCATATTTCTTTTTAGCTTTATGGTGGTTGGCAAACAACATTATGATGAATTAACCTCACCAAGTAGTATAGAGCGTATGCTTACTACCCATATCACATGAACCAGCTCCTACAGTTCAAACTATTGCCAAATCTCAACCAGTGGTCACAATCCGCCTATCATACGGTACATACCATCATATTGCCCAACCCTCGGTAGGACAGTAGGTACTCACTACTGCTGAGTGGGAGCACCCCACAAACCTTGACATTGACATTGACCAGTGACGTTCTGATCCAGTCCTCTGCCAACAATAGTTTGGCCCCTGCCAAAGCCCCACAGGTCTTTCACTCCTGCCTGTTTCTCCCGATTGTTCTCTACTACCTAATCTACCAATACCTTGACAGGTCCCCTGCTTTGGAGAGGATAAACATTCAGTTTACCAGTGAGTGGTCATATGTTTTGGCTCATTAGTGCGCAGTTGTTTTTTGTGGCAATCATCAATACTTTACTGGCATCCAGATGCTTTCAAAAAGGACACAAAGAAAAATTCAAGCACACAGACACCCTTAAATACAACCACACACACTGAGAAGCCAAAACCCTTCTCCCTTCCCGGGCACAAAAAGCAATGACAGCTTAAACTGTATTGATGTGTGGTGTGAGCACACAAACACAGTAGGCTCTGCTGCATCAGCTGTTTGTTCCTGAACGCAACAGCAAGAGCAGCAGCGGTCCTGCTGATGCTGTGTTGCAGACTGAGGACCATTCAAAAGGTTGCACCCAATCCATAGACTGACTCCCAGATGTATATATGGGGAATAGCATTGTGGTCAACTGCTTTGTTTGAATTGATGATATTATCTGTCAGTCTAAAGGTATGATTGATTGTGGGAAGACTAGTCAGCCAGACATGGGTTCATAATCTGACATGATGCAGCCCCTTTATTCAGAGGTCAGTATCTCCAATTGGAAAACAATGGAATATAAATGCTTGTTCCGACTTAACGTATCAGCTGCCTTCATGGCTAATTTATTTTCAGTGTGCCTTCAACACGTCTATCAACATCAAACACCAAGCAGATATTTGGTGGGGTTGGTTTTCCTAAGAACTGATCTGAATCATGCCTGGGGGAGAGGAGAGTACTAAATCAAGGTTGGCTTTGACATCTAGAATAAAGAGTATTTACGAAAAAGATTGAAACATCTCATCCAACATCAATTTTCAACTTTTTCATAAACAGAAACTTTGTTCCACAGGAAAAAGATTGATGTCAGAGCAGGAGGCCTCCCTCTTTAAGCACATGATCCACTACATCATTATGCTCCATGCCCTTTTTATAAGGCAATATGAAATAAAACTTAACAGAGGCAAGCATATATATATAAATATATATATGAACATCAAATTCATCTATAACCGGAGGCCAGATAAACAGCCGTATATCCCCATACATTTGAACTAACATCCTCCGAAAACACAACACCCCAGATATGGCACCTGCGGCTTGTCAGGAGTAGAACAGCGAGGTGTTGTTGACTAAACCAAGCCCCCGTTCAGCAGGTCAATATAGGCAGCAATTGAGTGTGAGAGGAATGTATTTGAAAAGAGCAAGATTACAAGAAGAGTGGAAACTTTGCATCTCTTTCGACTCTCCTCTGCTCGAGAGGAGATAAAATTAACTCATCGCATCCTTCTGAGTGGCCCGTGTACCCAACAACAATAACAAGAGCAGCAGTGGGGTAAAAATAGTCCAAGAGCACACTGGGGAAACTTACGCTTTTTTGATGTCCTCCTTTAATGCATTTCTCTGGACTCCTAAAATCCCATAGTAGTCCCCCATGGTTGTGTCTGTGGATTTTGTAGGTCTGGTGCTTCTTTGCGTGACCTCTGGGGAAGAGAGTTAGGACTAGTTAGTAAGACATGCTAGTACAACAGCAAAATGTTACCAGAGGTTGAAGCCAACTATGTGCCACTATGGTGAGAGCTCCCCTGCAGGCCAGATATGGGAAGTTTAAAAAGGGTAGGGTAGTACTGCATTATGCAAGGGAGGCAATGCCACAAAATGTAATCAAGTGCACTGAAATAGAGACAATGGGAAAAGATCAGCAAAGTTAACACCACCATAGTGAAATTCCATAATTACAACCCACCTTCAGGCTGCAAGAGAAAAATGGGATTCATGTTTTGCTTTTTCTGGATCAAGGATGTTTTATTCTTTTCCTCATGTGGCTTAATGCCCCAGCTATGAAGTTTAGCCTTCAGGAGCATGACAGGACAGGTCTAATGAATAAATCAATCAAAAGGTAATGGGAGTTATCCCATAACTTTGTAGTAGTGAGGATGTCTATCAGAATATTGAGGGGTTAGTGAGGAAGCCAAGAGAAAGATGACCTATGAGGAGGAAAAGGTAAAGATATCAGTGAGGCGTCCTCCCAGATCACCTTACAGAGCCGTGGGAGTACACAGTGTGGTAGTGCAAATACCCCTCCCATAATTTACAGACAACACCAATATAAGACGATTCTAACTCAACCAAAACCTACACGCCAGCTTTTCACAGGGATGTGTCAATTACCACATCAAGTACAAAATAACTAGTTTTAATCAAGAAGTAATCCAGACTGACATCGAGTTATAATAAATCAATTCTCTAGTACGAGTCAGTAGGAGTAGCAGACGCAAAACATCTGCTACCTGGGAATTTCATCAAACATCATAATCCTCTCCACCTTGACAGATCTACCTCCAGTTATCACACCATGCATGCGTAGGACCAAGAAGGAATCATGAAAAAGGTAGCTGAACAAACTAGAATACCAGCATCTCTCCTCCACACATGTCCAGACCATCTCAGTCTGGCGTCTCTGGCTTTGTCTCCAAACCCTCCAACCTGAGCTGTCCCTCTCATATACTGGCTCCTAATATTGTCCTTCGTTATTACTCCAAAGAAAGGGCTTGGAACACAACTACACAAGTTTCATAAGCCACTGGACAAACCAATTCAAAACTCTTCACATAGCTTTGCATGCGTTTTAAGTGCCTTTATGCAAGATCAATAATCCAGGTAAGAAAATCATAAAAAAGGTGAATCAGTTCATCTCCATAAAGTGTATTGAGAGAAATGTTTCATCAGACATACAGTTGATATCTTCAGTCTGAAATGACTGAAGACATCACCAACTGTATGAAAAATACAGTTGCACAACAACCGAGACCAACATCGGTTTCATATGCAGATTGCAGGATGTTCGTTCCCTCTTCATACAGATGGTCTCTCAAAACGTTTGAACAGGGAGTCAAAGAAAGAGGGAATAACCAGCCTTGAAAAGGAGCCTTAAAAGTACATCTGTCACAATCCTGTGATTACAACTATTTCCCAATCCTCTGAGTAGTACACATGACCACTGACACTGCACCTAATGGCTAACCGTGTTGTATATAAGGGTGGAGATGCCTACAGTCAGCTCAGACTGAAGAGGAGTAATGAGTCATTCCTCTCAATAGACATCTCCAGATGAACTGATTTACCTTCATGTGATACTTAACCTACAGTTCAAATAAATTGCTTTGGAATAAATTCAATGTGGTTTTCTACATTGTACGTCCTTTTAATAATCGCCATGTGGTTCACATAACAGCTACACTACAGAAAAGAGAGCTCTGGTGTCAATATTGCTAAATATCAAATTTCAGGTTATCAGAAAAAAATGGATGAGGTCTATCCTCTATCTAGATATGATTTATATAACCCATATACATAATTGACTAACATGACAGTAGCCGTCTTAACACAAAAGATAAACAAACCAGTTACCAGTATTTCCACTGGGAGCTGGTTGTGCCATGTTTGTTTGCTATTTATACATGTGGCCTTTGCAGTTAAGTGTGTGTGTGATGATCATGCAGTAGGATTTAGAGTGCAATAGCAGGAGCACCAGTGAATGGCTCCTCGCTGGCACTTGGCCCAAACAATAAACCCCTGGCAGCTTGGTTTGGCATCCCGTTCAGGTCACATTTGGGCTCAACCTCCAAATCTCCTCAGAAATTTTATATTTCTCCCTCACAATTTCATTATCACTATGCACTCTTACTTTAACAACTTCACATTTCCGCCTCCTTAAAAGGTCCAAGGCCTACTACCCTTGGAGTATAACTAAAAGATGCCAGTTGGACCGTTGACCATCCCACCACTACCATTTTTTTCTTTAGTTCCCTCTAAAAATGTTGACGCTCTGGATCATTTCTTTCATGCATATTCTTAAGCGCTCATGCTTAGTCACCAGTAACCCACTAACATTCCCCTGCAGCAGCTGGACTTATTGAACACTAGCATGCTGTTGAATTGTGTTTAGCAGTGGCTCCATGATGAATATGCATGTCTGTCTGTGGATAGATATACAAAATGTGGATGCATCAGTAAAGCTGACCAAAAACTACTGGCTTGGATATCTGCAGAATATGAATAGTAAGTGGCCAACATATCTGGGTCAATCTATTGCTGTTATAAGCTTGACACTAAATAAAGGGAGGCCATCAACTTCTCATGTCACCCTGCCATCTAATTAGAGAGTCGCATTAATAACAACCAAATTTGGACCTCAATTAAGAAAAGAACCCCACTAGATGCCAAAGAGTTTGATAAGATAGCCAAAAAAAAAGGTCGGATAACCCTCTGTTAAAATTAACATATAAGCTTTAAATATGATAACTCCAGATGGTGTTCTCTGGTCATGGAGGTATTGCTGAACAGTCTTTCAAAACTATGGCCTTAGTTCATCTGGCATATTGACGAAAGGCAGTCTGTGGGTACATCTGTCTCAAGGTCAGATGGAGCATTCAGTAATTCTCCAGGTCAGAGCAACTTTGTCGAAAGAAGAAATTCCTGACAATTGCTGAGGAATGCTTGAGCAGCAAAGTACAAGCCCTTCACTGTGGTTAACATGGCCTAAGGGATGGTTCCCTAGTCATAAGGTGATTAAGTTGGGTAGATAATTTAAGACATAAATAACTTTCTGTTTGACTCTTTACAGGGTTTTTACAGTTTCAGAGCTCTGCATTGTGCTAAACAGATGTCCGCAGCAGGCCTGGATCTGATCCCTGTGTTTACCTTTGTCAGAGAGTGGGGTATCTCTGCCAGAAACTACACTTTGAATATTGGGTAAAATAGTTTCCAACAAAATGAGCAGCTTAATGAAACAACTAATGCTCCGTCAACTGTGTCGTGGCGTGTGTGAAATTCACCTCAGATGAGGCATCAGTGTTTTGTAAGGGAGGGGTTAATGAGACTGAAATGTTCTAAAACACTGCGAAAAAAAAAACAAGATGAAAATGTTCCCATCCCCTTCCTCTCAATAGCAGGTGACAGGGGGAGTAAAGTTGCAGGACTACATAGAGAACATGAGGCTAGGCTATATCAACCGACCCTAGTTTAGATTTTATAAAAGGGAAAGGATAGCAAGGTGGACACGCAAACTGGGGGCTGTACCCAGCGATTAATTCCAGCTTTGTATAATTAGAGAAATAGGCTCACAAGGAGGAGGGGGGTGGGACACAAACTGACAGCAGGAGTTCAAAAACAGAGATTATAACATCTCAGAGATTGCTGTGAACTCACAATAATAACTATAAAGGCCATTACAGTAAATTAATCCCCATCTAACATCTGTGGCGTGGAGCCCTTTAAAAATCAATGTGAGTGCAGGACAATGCAGTTTCATAAGGGTTATAGTAAAATGACTGACAACATCCTATTACATATTCTGCGAAATAGTAAATACAGTCAGACTAGAAAATGTGTTACGAATATGGTTAGGCCTAATACATTAACTGATCAGGGTTATAACTAGCCACTATATTAAGAATATCCCCAGAACAATAAAATCAACCCGGTGCCACAGTGTCAAGAGAATCCTAGATACAGATGTGGCACATTACCACCTCACGGATGCTCACATGAGATGGTTTGAATTTTTTTTTGGCATTTATTGAGTGAAACCTCAACACGACTGCACAGCATCTAAACTTGAGCCTTCAATGTACTTAAATGGTATGTTTTCATTTCAAGTCCAACAGGATCTCCAACAAAAGAAAAGTCTGAAGAAATTCAGATCCCATGAAATGTGACATGAAACTGTGTTTGACTTCCAGAGATTACCGTCTTTAAAACAACCAGAATTCACATGTCCTTGTGTCATCAGAACAAGAGCCTCGGAGGATCACACGTGGAGTAACAAGGGAATTGTCTTAGCGGGGATCATCTGGATTTAAACCTCCAGCAGTCTCTCCACTCGCAGTCTTCATTTTTATTACTAGCTGAGGGACCGCTACACTCATTATACATCACAGATTGAAGTCTGGTTACAGCTGTGGGGAAAAGCCTTGATGGACTGATAAGTACTTTCTTTCACCTCACTGCAAGTCATGAGTGAGTCTGAGTAGATCTGCAAGTCCCAAGGACCTCAAACCCTAATGCTAACCTGATAATAGCAACAGAACTCGCTGTAACTGACCCAGTTTGACCTACTCAAAGCACCTAATACATAAGGTAGTGAAGCCAATGCACACATAGCAAACAGCTCAACGACACAACACTAAAAGAGCACATGTTTTTACATAAACAAATAGAGTGGGATTTGTGCAACCTTTGGGTCATGAGGTGGTCGTAACAGCACAGTGGGTAAGAGGGGGCACATGACACAATCCATAACAGCTATAAGGTGTTGGTATACAGTTTGTGAGAGTAACTACACAATGTAACCCATCCAGCTCCTACTCTGCAACAGTAGACTGATAAACCCTCAGGTCTCGTCTTGATGCATGCTCAATAATCCAGGTAAGAGAAACACAAAAACGGTGGATCGGTTCAACTGGATCAGAAGTTATTCAGAAACGTTTCGTCACTCAAACAGATTACATCTTCAGTCTGAGCGGACTGCAGCGTTCTCACCCTTACAAACAATGCATCAAAATCACACAACAAAAGGCTGAGTTCATATGCAAGTTTGTCATCAATTGCAAATTCAGTGGTAATGAGTAATGCAGTGGCTTGTACATCGGGGAGACCAAACAGACGCTGGCCAAAAGGATGGCACAACACATGAGCACCAACATGTCAGGCCAGGACTCTGTGGTCTACACCTATCTACATGCTAGTGGCCACTCAGTCAAGGATGGTGTTCATATCCTTGATGGGGAGGAACATTGGTTTGAAAGGGAGGGTTAAAGAATCCATTTATGTAAAGAGGGAATGACCATCGTTGAACAGGGGTAGTGGCCTGAGAGTACATCTGTCATCTTCTGACAATACCAGGATTGCAAATATTCCCCAATCCTCTGTTAATAGTAGTCATTACCACTGAATGTGTAGTCGATGACCAACTTGCACATGAACCCATCTCTTGTTGTGTGGTATCACTGTATTGTTCATAAGTGTGGAGATGTTGCAGTCAGCTCAGACTGAAAATGCCACCTGTTGGAGTGACGAAAAGTTTCTGAATAAACTTCTGATCCAGTTGAAATCGATTTACCGTTTTTGTGATCCTCAGGTCCGCGATAGCACAGACGAATTGACGAGACTCCTTTGATTCTAAATTATGTAACCGAATTTCACACTAGGGAGAGTTGCCATGTTTAGATTCCCGTCCACTGTCTCAGCACACACATGAACCAAACTTTCATGTTCTGGGGTATTAAGCGGCAGCAGGATGTGTTGTGGTTGACATCGTGAAGCAGAACAGATGACGTTAACAGGCCTATGCACAGACCCTTCCACCACAGGAACAACAAAATAAACGGAACTAGGAGCTGTACCGAAAACGTGCATCTACTACTCTCCCCACATGAAACAACAAGTGTCCATTATTTTACCATAACAGACCAAAAATAACCGTCACTAAAAGCGAAACAAGCCTAAATGGTACAATATGCATTACCTTGGTTTCGTCTTAAGTAAAAGTACTGCAAAAGAGACAATGCAGTTGCGAGTAAAAAAAATATCCCGGGGCCAATTAGAGCCAATAAGCAGGCCAATAAACTCCCACGGGCGACAATGTAGTACAATTGACGTTTACTGAAAGACCAGTTGCTGAATATCAAGCCAGGTATTCAGATTTTTCGCCAATAGTTGGTGATTTGTGGTACGTTAAAGCTAATTCTGTTGGTGTAGTAGCCTTGGTCCTAGCATACGAGCGGAAACCAAAGCGTTAGCTTACATCGTGACAAGTTCAGGTAACAACGATATATTAGCTAGATGCTTGTAACCTACGCAGTCCATCCTTTGGACATTTGCATGCATACTAACATATAACGTGATATCCGCTTACAGCAACATCCATTAAATAACACCAAACCCATCAGTTAGCGCTACAGTCAAAGCTAGCATTTGCAACGCATAAACGGAACGTAGGCTAGCAAGGACCATGAGGAGCTTTGTCCATCGGGTCTAAAAAAAAACAACAACAGACTTGTTAGAAACATAGGTAGACGTCGTCTGAACTCAATAAATCATTTTTTAATAAGCGACGGTGGGTCGATCACGGGGATAACCGGACGAGGTGAGACGACATCCCCACTGCGACACCGACAGTCCCCCATGTTAACCCCGGGGTCCATGACGGCTGACAGCAGACGCGGAGGGCGTTTATCCAGGTCACACATGGATAGAAACACGACGCTAAAACATTCACTTTGAACAAAGACGATGGCTCACCTTTCACAACGGAAAACGTCCGTAGGACTCTGTTCTAACGTCTCTGGTCCTCCAGCGGGGCTTGTTGCTGCTAATCCCTCGTCTGAGCGTCCTCACATTCGGAAGCTGCTGCTGCTGGTGGAGGAGGGGGAAGGGCTTAGCTTTGATGCGCTGCTTCTCCTATGTCGAGTCGAACTGCGGCTGCGCGAATTTTACGGATCTGCGTACACTCCGAAAGACGCGCCACGTCTGCCCACGTCTTATCCATATACTATGTGAATTAGACATGCTGCGATTTATGATATCTGTTATTCTATTCGTTTGGTTGTTTTGATTTATGGATGACAGCCTTCTTTCATTAGCCTGTGATATTACAATCATCTTGGTCAGATTGGGGTTTAGGAGTCTAATCTGAACAAGAATAGAGAGATCCGTTTTTCCCTCATCTGCGCAGCAACAATGCCTGGGAGAACAGAATAGCTGGAAATGCTCTAACGCCATCTGGTGTTGGCTATGGAGAAGAATTATTCTCTTATTCTCGTTAGGTTATTGTGGTTGAATATTCGGCTCATCGACTGCTATAATAGTGCTCTTATTCTATATAGAAACAACTTTTTCATGGATGATAGCATGCTTTTAATACGTCAATGGATTGATCATGACTGAGCTCACACAACTTTGACCTCAGAGAAACCATTAAAAAAGACCATTAACAGTCAGAGGTAGGTCAATCAGCATATTAAGATATTTTGAATCATATCATCTGGACATAAATTCAAAAAGAAGAGGAAGTTTCTATCTGTATTTCACCTGAAGGTCTCCATCAACCCCTGAAGTCAAGCCCTGTGAGTTATTGTAGTTATTCTTTGCCTGTCTGCTGTGTTTTCCACTTTGGTGCTGTAATACCGCAATTTCCCCCTGTGAGACTAATAAAAGGAATATTCTAATTTACTCAATCCCCTGAAAAGGGATTGAGATGTAAATCCAAGTATGCTCACAGGCAGGCTCCAGGACACCAATATCCAAATGGATTCAAACATCTTATTTTGCTCAATAATCAAGGTAGTAGAAACATGACTAAGATAATTTGAATCGATCATCCAGACATTTTGACCACCTGGATTATTGCGCAAAAAAATACCTCAGTCAAACTAGATCGGGACCAGAACCGGGTCGGATTATTCAGTTGAGCAGTTAGCGTCCTTGTCTCAAAGGCAGACGTCCTGTGTTCGGTTACCAGCCCCCCCCCAAGTTTGCTACGATAAGCTAAACAAATAAATGGAGATAATTGACTATATGTACAATGCCAAAATTAACCAGGGGAGGAAAACAACTGATGGAAAATTATCCTTTTTCCATTTTGTTTAAAAGGCTAAAGGAACAAGACACAAGCGCAACAATGACGGTAAACAGAAACACACCGTCCCTATCAGACTACATGGGCCAGTTATTGTTGCAGTACATACTTACAACAGTGAAGAGCTACATTTGTTGGTTTAGGAGTTTAGAACGTTACCTTCAGGGTCAGTGTGGTAGGAGACAAGAAGTTTGTGTCTGTTTCTGGGCTGAAATGGTCAATGAGCAGAATTAGAAATACAAAAGCAAACGTGCAAAGTTTCAGTTGATTGGTGGTGAGGGGGCGTGTCCTAACGTGATGACGTAAACAACACACGCCCCCACAACGTGCTCCTGCAGCCTCACACCTGAACGTTTCAAAGCGAGAGGTGAATGGAGGTCGTAAAATCAGGAAAGGCACAGATTTAGTGCCACTTCTTCATCTAAAGTTATAACGGCTATGAACCCGAAAGAACCCCAACTTTAAAAAATGAAATAATAAAGTAGAATAGCGCCTTGCGGGTGAGGATCGATTGGGACGGAGGGAGGAAGGACGTTCTTGCAGTTAATGCCGGCCACGACGCGTGCCAAAGAGGAGGTCCCAATGAAGATGATGGATGTCTGTTAATTATATAGGCCATTATGGCGGTCAATATCCAATTAGACTCATTGCGCAGGTCCCGATGAATAATGGATCACTGTATAAACGTCAATTGATAATATAGGAGGATGAGCACATCACGTGTGAGGATACGTCCCAAACGGACAGAAGCTGCACCGTTTTCCAATATTAGCATTGGCTAATAGAAGACTGTGAGCAGGACGCATCAACACCTCCCCCCCAGGTCTCGTCACACCCTTCATGAAATGTAACGCCACACTTTCCTGTAAGTAGCCTGTGTCTGGACTGGTATATTCAAGGTCATAAGCCTGCATTACATTACATTTATAACACG
This sequence comes from Regalecus glesne, assembly GCA_900302585.1. Taxonomy (NCBI): domain Eukaryota; kingdom Metazoa; phylum Chordata; class Actinopteri; order Lampriformes; family Regalecidae; genus Regalecus; species Regalecus glesne. Next base: position 25,768 of record OMLC01104330.1, on the reverse strand, counting down.
TACTGCGTTTAAAATACTATTTTATTTTATTTTTTGCAGGAATAGGCTCAAAAGCACCCAATTTACTGTGTTGTGCCCAACTTGTCAAATTACCTGACTGCAACTGAATGCATCACAATCATCCACAGGGTGGCGCTCGCATATAAAAAACGTCCAGTCGTCTCAGAGACAGCCACCCTGTTAGCTATGAATGGCAGAAATCACTGTTCTGTTTATCATCTCACAGCATCATTTATTAAGTGATCAAAGTTTTACAAATATGATCATGATACCTTGGTCTTGGCATGCTAGATGGCATACTCACAATTTGCCCACATGTATGGGAAGTCAATGGCACCCTCAGGTTTAGTGTTAAAATATCCCTGCTCATTCAAGAGTGTTGTCCCCTCACTCTATGGTAAGACAAATCAGGCTGAAAGCCTCACTTAGCCATAAAAAGGCCCATGAGTGTGGGAGAGTATACCTCACACAGAGGATCATTCATACCAGCCCGCATTAACTTTGTCACTTATAATCCTTCACAAGAAAATAGTCTTAAATAAATCTTAAAGTAATTGAGATAAATCCCTCATTTCAACGACAAGCCCCAATTTTTAAGACTCAATTACCTCTTTGAGTTCCCCCTGGTCTGCCGGACCCTCAGGGGTTTGGGAATTAAAATAAGAGAGACGGGGCGGCGGCTGGTCACTTCTGAAGGGGAGAATGGATGGGGAGATGGAACCGGTCCAAAGTGGGATGGACATCTCTTAGGCTCACTGCATCATGGGTCAGGCAGATTTATGACAAACGCACACAATCTTAATTTGTGCCCGGCCCGATAATGCATCTCAAGGCCAGAATAGTTCTGCTCAGTGTTTCTTAACTGGATGTTTCTTTAATTATATGTCAGAGGCCATAAAACTCTGAAGGAGTTTTTTTCCCACAAAGCACTGTTTTATGTCCAGGTCATTACTGTAAATTACAGCCAACTTGAAAATAGACTTACAGAGGGGAAAATGCAAAAGAAAGGATTTTTTATTCATTTCCATACAGACTTCTTCACCCTGTAGGTGGACTGTTAATTCATCATTCTTTTTAACTTGACACAGCTGTTGCTCCTTAAAATGGGCACTGGGCTAGGGAGTGGACTGTTCACTTAAGCGAGCATGTATTAAAATGTGAGGCTGTCATCATTCATCACAAAAAAGGAGGGAGCCCAAAAAAGAAACCTGTACAAATACTGAGCATAGGGATCATAAGAGAGTGGTGGCAAACATATACATATTCACAAATCCGTGACCTCATAATCGAGTCCTTTTCTGCTCCTCATTCATGGATGTCAACCATTTGCCTTTTTAACACATTGACACATGTAGCCTATCCGACACCATTGACACGTTTACGGTACAGGAATCAGACGTAACAATTATTACTGGTAAGAATAATCATTTGAAAAATCACACAAACTTGAGGCTGTTTTTATTGACCTCAACCTATAAATTCACCTTGGCTATACACGACAGCATCTCCACCTCCTATGGCCCCAGAGAGGCCACCAGGTGGCTTTAGTGCTCTGCAGCCTCCAACTCTCCAATGTCTCCTCTCTGCCCGTTGTCCTATTTGACACTACTCAATCTTTGGTGAAGAGATTGTTGTTGGGTTTCACATTAGACTACGGAGGAGTGATTGGTGCCTTGGAGACTTTCGTGGCTTGTCACTTATCTACGGATTAACTTTGATGTTGATTTTGCTCTTGCAGGATGCGTTTCTTGCAAGATGCAGCTACTGGGGTTCTTCTGAAGGGTCTGGTTAACAGAATACACTAATACGTTTCTCTTTAAAAAAATAGGAAAATTAAAACTCATTTCCTATGCCCCCTTTTTGTTCTTGCAGCCCCTTACTCTGTGGTTTATCTCACTCTTGCTCTCAGCTTTGGACACACACACACACACACACACACACACGCACACACACACCCAGCACACGCACACAGTGAATCAGATGGGTCAGTGCGTAATTGTTTACTTCTTTCCTGTGTCTTTCCTGTGTCTTAGTCAGTCTTTCTTCAGCTCTGCTCGGTGGCTCTGAGTCCAAGGATGCAGGGACAGAGCCCCCTCCCCCTTTCCTCAGCTTAGCTCAAATCCCGAAGAGGACTCAATGGCATACACCAGCTTGTTCTTCATCAGGTGCTGGTCACAGAACTCGGGCAGCTTGAGCAGGTTCATGCAGGTGCTGGCAGTAGGCAAACGCTCTAGGTCGCTGCCCCCGTTGTGGATGCAGAAGGCCGGGTACAGCTCCTGCAGATGGGACAGCGGACAGAAAACCTTTTGCTCATGGGGCTGTAAGTTTCAAGTTTGTCGTATATGAAAGCAAGTTTACACTTGTTCTCATAATGAAATGTTTGTTTCGCTGGCTCAACACACAGTACAGCGAGATGATGGGGAAGACCAAGTAAGGATTGGGGATGGTTACAAAGAGCCACTTGAGGGCATTTACAGATGGCCCCAAAACTGGGGTGAGAGTCAAGATATCAGCAATGATCAAAATATCTCAAGCAATTCCTACTAAGCAATAAACGTCAAGTTCCATAAGGGGATAAATGTTAAAAGACATCAGACATTAAGCACTGAGCTAATACAGTTGAAAAATAAATTTAGGATATCCGCTCGGAGTTTGAAAGGCACTGATTGGGACACCAGCAGACGGTTTGACCCCTGGATGAGATACTGAAGGAATGGTCATTTCATGTTGTCTATCTGGCATTTTTTAAATGGAACCTGCTGATGAGGCCACCTCATCTCTCCAGGCTATGACACCAGCCATTTCCATCACAAGCCAGGCCTCGGAAATCAGCTCCCACACCTCGATTTCAGCAGCTATTTAAGGTTAGCATGTGCAGCTCAGCACGTGTACAAAGCCCGATTAAATGGCTCTGGAGGGGCTTCATGGTAATGACCCCATTTTTCTGACAATTACCGTATTAAACTATCGTTGCTTATTGAGAAAGTGTCATTACGGCAGCGATCATTTTGGAAAAAAGGGGAGTTTCCATCATTTTTTTTAAATGGCTTCTCCTGACAGAGCTATTTCTCCTCTAATGAATCCTGGACCGTTTCACGACAGCTAATTAAGGCTTAGCTGGCGCAAGCCGAGGGCCAGGTCAGGGGCCGTTCTCCAAAGGAATTACCGCCCTTTCCAGCCCAGGGAAGAGATGGAGGGGGGGAGGACAGCCACACTCCAGCCAAAGTCAAATTCATTAAATGAAAAGGATAAGCAACTCTTGAACAGCTAGAGGAGCCACTACGGAAGATTTTTAAGGAGAGTTTGGCCCCCTCCCTCTATGGTAGACCAGCAATTAAGTTTTCTTAACTAATGACAGTAATAAAGAGTAGTAAAACCAATCATATGACAATTACGGCTTCTGGTAATACTAAGTAAGGCACATAAAACTCCTAATGGCTCACAGCAACACTTTCTACCTTTCTTCCCTATCTCCAACTGCTTAAGTGTCCCACAAATCAAGTGGGTGAGAAAATGAAATGGCTTCCTATTAGGAAATCATTTAAGAAAACAGGTTAGTAATAATGATTCAGCACTGCTAAAATTATGTTTAGAGGAATAACCGCGCTTTTCCATCTGTATCAATCTAACAGGAAATTATTGCTACCTGCCATGCCGAACGGAAGGCGAAAAGTTCGCAAGTTCAACATGCAACCAGGGTTCTGAAATGGAAATATTTATCCAGCCGAGGATTCTGACCAAGCCCACAGATTGGAGAATAGAACAGAGTTCCTCTATAGCAGAAGGTCATGAACTGTAAAACAGTGGTGGAGGTGATAAGGCCCTGCCAGACTGGCCTGCTCTTATTGCCTCTTAATTTGAAAATGATCATTCAAAGGGTGTTATCAGTCAGAGTTTTTTCATTATATGCCCATTATAGCACGCTACCCGCTGCTCAGCTTTGTATGAGCTTTCGGTAAATTTACCTAGAGCACTAAAACACAGTTTAATAAAGCAGACAGATGAAGAAGGGAGAGGAAAAATATGGAGGGGGCAAGAAAAAAGATGGGGGGGGCGCTGAACTGTAGGTCAACCCTCACCTTGAAGCCCAGAAGTGGAGGTCTGGAGCAGCTGGTGACAAACTTGAGCAACTTGCGCTTCTCCTCATCTGTGAAGCCTTCCACCACTTCCCAGAAGATTTGGATGACGGGGTGAGTGGGTGAATAACCTCCTGGGAAATGACAAGGGACTGAGTCAGTGTCCATTACATCTTATAAATAACTATCTTCTTAACTCAGCCTTTTAAATCTTAATCTTCATCTGTTTCCAGCTTCAGTCAAGATATGTTTAACTATCCTGATATAGAAAAACTGATATTGCTATATCTTTGATGTCAACTGAACTGAATGAAGTTGACTGGTATTAACCTGACAATCCACAACATGACATTCCTTTGTGTTGATATGTGACAGAGTGAGTGACTTCACTGTGATTTCCATTCAACTCGAATACTGGTGCTCTGGCACAAACATCCACGACGTCATGTCCTACCTGAGTAGTTTGTGAACTTCTTCAGGTCATCAAGAGAGATGGGCACATGAGCCCCAGATATCAGCACCTGAAGAAAACAGGTTGGCAACACTTTCACTTTGAGTCACTGTGAGTGAGGAATATGTTCCAGCTGATACACTAATCTGTCTTGTCCTCTGCAAATCAACTGGTGACTCAATTACCTGGATCTCCTGCTGGTCAAACATGCGCAGCCACTCCAGGTTGACCACATTAGCCAGGCCTTGTCTGAAGGCCAGGCAATGGGGCCTGATCTGTTTGTTCAGCCTGTAGTCGGCCACCAGATGTATGTAGGCTATCCGGTTGGCTGTGGTAACTGGGATGTCCTTCCCTCCTGGCTTCAGCTCAACTACCTGGAAAACGGGAGGCCCGGGTTGGGATTAGTGGGGTTACTTAGAAATGTTCAGTTTTTGAAGTGGTGTATTAAGCTTCAACTCCAATATCGAATGACAATGCAAAATATAATAACAAAAAAATTAAGGCCAGATCCCCTTCCTGATGGCCCGCGATGACGCCTGGCTCGTCGTTTCCTGACACACATGTTTTAGCACTGAGCTACCGCAGCCCCTGAGAAGAAAAGATAGTACATATTCATGCCATTTTAGCAGACCACAAAGTTGGCTAAAATTGTGAAATGGATCTAATGAATCAGAAAAAGGTATTTTGAGAATGTTTCAGACATTCAAATTCTTTATTTGACCCACTGCAGGGCATCAAGAAGGGTATCTGGCCTTAATCCCTCAAACTCCATCTAAGTCCGGGCCCACCCCCACATGGGGACTAATAATTACACATAAAACAAACCTCTCACTAGTTTTCAGATAATAGTGCCTCAATATTTCAGATATTATTTTGTGAGAAGTTCAAGGTAATAGATTCTCCTTACTAATTAAGAGAACAAAACTATATGATAAAACGACAATAATCTGAATTTCTCAATGCCATTGAGACAATGCATGGTTATATTGAGTTATCGCCCAGCCCTACAGGTAACCTTTAACTGTTTTTCTTTTCTTTTGATTTCACCGGATTGTGATTATGTTCTAATGTAAGAGAATTACTCCCGTTATCTTGCTTGTTTTGGCTATCACCCGAGGGCAAACGCAGGGCAGACTGCTCCTGGTTGTGTGCCTAATCTTTCACAAATTGTTTTCCCTATCGTGTTTGCAATGCCATATTTGCAGGCGGGAAGGCCACATTGTAACTCAACCGTTTCAGGCCTTGTTTGAAGAAGAGCTAATAAGAGGTCCACAGTCTTGAGCAAACAGGGGCTACAGCCAGAGCATAGATCCAGGCCCTGGCAACTTAAGCAAGGCGGTTAGGTCCGGTCTGCACAGCTCCTGAGCTTTTGGAGTCGGGGACGTGCTCAAAAGCAGCTAGCCGCGTCTCTCAGGCGTGTTCTGAGATAATTGCCGGAGGCCTGGGAGGTGGAACGGTCAACAGAGCTGCTGTGTTCTCTGCAGCGCGGCAGGACTGAGGGCGACAGTGACGACGTGCTTTATCTCGTTCAGTGCTGAAAACAGGTACATCTCAAGGGGAAATGAATGAAATTAATTATTAACGCCACGCAGAGGGAACCAAAGAGGGGGAAGGACAGGGGAGCGTGTGGGAGATGCCGATCCATGTTGAAATGGACCAAGAGATGGAAGAAGGGGAGACAGAGGTGAATCATTTATCTGAGATTTCCACCACAATCATGTCCCTCCAACACCTCTGACCGCCCCCCCACACACACACACACACAAGCACACAGCACACACACACACACAGAGCTCAGTTACCTGGGCCTCTCCTAGGTCATTGTTAACTATGGTGAAGTTGAGGCCCAGCTCCTCCACGTCATCCTCATAGCTCTTAAGGAAGAGCAGATTGCGGTACATTTCTGGGTCCAGCGAGGCCAGATGATGGATGTCCACATCTGCACTTGTCCCCAGAAGTTTAGAAAGGAAGAAACTGGCAAAGGGCAGTTCCACCAACATATTCTCATAAAGTGCCTGTCAACAAACAGAGATATTGATTGGAGATACATGATGTGAAATAACAAAACACTAGTCATTTTTATACTTGCCTTCAGGAATTATCTGAATTGTTCTTTGGAATTCGTGTCATTTCTGAGCTGTGTAAATGAAGTAAAATAAGTCTTAAGTTAAAGGATCGTTAATTGCTAGGCCCTCACTGAAAATAAAAATAAATATAGGACCATAGGAATTGGGTAACCAGGATAAATAACTTGACCGAGGCCTGCATCAGGCGACATGACTAAAATCACTGAGTACATATTCTAAACCCTGATTACAACATACATTACACAAGATTAAAACCAAGCCTGCACGACTTCTTATATCAGAGAGTCAAATGATTAAATAGTAAATCTGGTCACATCGGTGCAGGCAAGAGCAAAACAGGGAACACAGAGGCCAATCTGTCGAAAACACACAGGCCTCAATTTCACCTGCTTCAAACTTTATAAATGCCAATTCTCACCTTGACCTCAGATGCCATTAAGAACCACAGCCAGGCAGGTGACTCATAAAACCCAAAGCTAATGTACTGGAATAGACCGAAAAAGAGTCCGTTGGAGGCATTAAAATATACAGGGCTTTATAAATGATAGCGCTAAAAACCCTGACCACATCAGCTAAATGGATTATAAATCTAGAGGATTTCCATAATGCATGCATCTTAAACACACACACCGGCATAAATCACGGCTATTTTCTAAACACAGGTTAATTGCACAACTTCAAACACTGTCTATTTTTTATGCAAAATAATCCACTTAGTGTTTCTCCGGTGGCCACTCTTCAATTTGGGCCATATGTGCAGTGTGGCCCCTTGAAACCTATCAATAACACTCGTGCCGGGAAGAGGGAGCAATAACTATATGGAGAAAACTTGTAGCCTTATTTTTTTTCAATGACGCTTACTTTATTTATGAGTGTTTATTGCCAGAAATTGTGCCAAAATGACACAGGCTGGAAAGAATTAATTACCGCGGCCGAGCCTTTTAATATAAGTGAGTGCAGCAGCAACGTAATTAAAGCAAATCGTGGCACCATCAGGTGGAATAAACGCTGGCGACATTGCAGGTGCGTTCTGTTAGCTGCCAAATAAATTCCCTAATTTACAACATTAAGAATCAATAAAATTCTAATGCCTTTCAAATGCATCACTATCAATCAGGGGCACCAGACCCAAACACCTCTAAGGAGAACTTTCTGTTGCCGGAGATCGATGAGCGAGGTCGGCGCGGCAATCCAGGGGACTGGGGGAGGAGGGAGGAAGGCTGCGGGCACAACAAACTTTCATCAACCTCAGAGCAAGAGGAGAGGAGAGGGGACTCCTGATGGGGTTGGAGGTTTTGTGCTAATGGGGCGTAAATGAGGCACAAAGAGTACTGAGCTGCTGGCTGCTTATCGTGATCACATGACGAGAGAGGGCAATTTCGACAGAACTGCAGCGTAAGTTGAAAGTGACATCCAGGGGATATTTACTTTTCTCTCGCGCCAAGGTCTGCAACAGAGAGCAGGATGGAGGGAAACATGTTTTCATGTGGCACCCATTTGTGGCTCGGATCTTACCGCTTGTCAGCTGGGTGGACATCTGAGGAAGAGGGATGATGACTGGCCTCTAATTTAAAACTCAATCCCATTTCAGTGAGTACCTCAGACAAGCCAATCCTGCCTGTAATACATCACCCCCACAACAATGGCACGCCTCGGACATTAATTAACAATATTAATCTCCTGTGTCCCTCAAGTCCCGGCACACACTGCGCCCGTCATGGCACTGGTGATGCAATCCCAATCCATATAAAGGGTGCCTTTTACCCGGGCAATAATGGCACTAAACAAATATCAATACACCTCTCAAACGGCCACTCAAACGGCCATATTTATGGGAAAAGAGGAACTAAAGGTAGGGTTAATTGAAAGTCAAATTCAAATTAATATCCCCCTGCCTAATTGCATGAACCATTAGCTGTGGAGGACCAAGAGTTGGGAGTGGGAGGCAGAAAGCTTACAGTCGCTGAATGGCCATTTCTCACCATGGGGAGAGTACGGAGAAGAGGAGGAGGAGGAGCTACTCCGCACTGTTAAGTGGATCAGACCATCTCAGGTTTAGCGAGAGGGACCGAGATACTCCTGACTGTAAAACAGATCAAAACGCTATTACCACATGCTTTGACCGCTTATTTATGTCCTGTCTGTGTGGGCTCACTGATTTAGCACCGGTCAGATGCAATCACTACACAAACAAGAGGCAGGAATCATCGGCTAATGGAAGCCCTAATTGAGAGGCGACCACTTGTCATGAGGTAATTCTTCTTCAGTCACCATGACCCCCCCAACAGGGAAGCATCTCGATAAACAATCACCACCACCTACATTAACCATGATTTAAAAACATTAGCCTCGAATAAATAGTAACATCAATGTGAGGGGGGGGGGCACATACCGATTATGAATAATTCAAAGGGCCGATTAATAAAAACTGTCTTCAAATCTATTTGGGCAGCATGGCTCAGGAGGTAGGGCGGTCGTCCAGTAATTGGAGAATTGGTGATTCAAGCCCCGGCCCTAGCAGAAAGCGTGTCGAACTGTCCTTGAGCGAGGCATTGAACCCCTAACTGCTCCTCAGGCCCTGCAGCTGCTCACTGGTCCGATATAATAGGATAGGTCAACCCTAAAAATGACTTCTAAACCTAATAACACCAAATGTCTATTTTTCTACTGAAGGACATCGAGTCACTTCATCTTTATGAACACTATGCAAGTGTTACAAGTCTCCACCACAAAATCCAGCCAAACCCCAGAGCACTACCCAACCCTGACTTTAATCCTCTGTCAAAAACACTTAAACATGTGTGTGTGTATACACACAAAAATAACAAATGTAGTGTCACATTTCTTACTGTTTTATATTCAGAAAACTAAAAGTTGAACTTAAGAAACCTCACCTTCCCTAGGATCCTGCCTAGGAAGTAATAGTGCCTGGCAAAGGAGTCTCCAACCAGCATCTCTGCAGTGGGGCTAGGGTAAAGCAGTCCCTCATTGGTGGTCTTGAAGAAGCCCTGGTTTGGATTAAAGCCCGATTTGAGAAGTTCATTAAGGAATTCCCGGAAGATTCCTCCACCATCAATGCCCGCCTCATCCAGGCCATGGGCGTTCAGCAGGTGCACTCGAATCCTCTTCTTCAGGTCCGGTTCTTAGGGGGGAGGGACAGAAGGTGTCATAATTATGTTGTGTACAGCATATCATGGCTCAAAAATCAAGACAAACAATAGAAATGGATTCAGGTAAGGGGCAAAGATGAGGTAATATTAAAGATGCTATCAGGAATTTTGGACTTTCGCTTCACAGAAGAACAAGCTCATTTGGCATAAGTGTTCCTTCTTGTCACATAGATCTACATTCATCCTCTGGTAGTGTGTACATTTGTTTTTAAGTGTGAAAAATGTGCTGTGGGAAAACAGCTGTTTACAAGTTGCACAACAGTGAGGTAATCCATCTATAATTGTGCCGTGAATCGGTTGCCCAGATTTCACAGGGAATCCGACCAGGAGATCAGCATTGGGAATCATCATACATAATATCATAATATCTATAACTGCTCATGCCAGTCATACATTTAGGCTTCAAAAAAGTGACCTGAGACTGACAAAGAATCAGTGGAAAACTACTCTTGAGGCTTTGAGGAATGGTGGTGGGCACACCAAAAGTTTTAAACAAACCCAAAAAGGGAAACACCAAAACATAAAAGCACATCTGCAGAAGGGGATTTATAGGAAAACCCTGATTCTGCAGATTGCTGATCCTTCAGATTGAGCTCATCAGGTAGAGCATTCCAGGGAGGGTAAGAGGATCCCCTGAATGTGAGGATCCGGGTTTCCTGGATTTAGGTATGATTAGAAGAACCAGCATGATGGAGAATTAATGAGGAGATGGATACAAGAACACATAGATAAATGACAGATGGTGCCTTTATTAGCCAATAAACTTGATGACTATACCAACTGTGAATCTATCTTCTATCACACTTGGGATTTCTGTGGCAAACAGACTTTGCTAAAAGAATTTGCTGCTCCAGTAAATGGTGCTGGACTCTCTGCAATCATGTATCTGATCTCCTCGCATGTATCTCTGGCCATCAACCAACTTTTTATATAGTCAAAGCAAATTTTATGGCCCACCTTTAGGCATGGTTCAAGATCAGATGGCATTTGCACAGAAGACAACTACAGCGGTACCTCAGGTCATGAATTTAATTCGTTTTTTGACTACGATCGTGAACCAAAATCTTGGTGAGTCAAAACAATGTTTCCCATTGAAATTAATGTAACTCCAATGAATCCCTTCGCCTGCCCCAGAAACACACAGTCACTCCTTTAGCCACATCTACCAGCTTTAGCGCAGCTTTGCTCTTTAAGATACTACAGATAATTGATTTCACCATGCCGTACTGCTTGGCGAGATCAGTAACATGAACGCTATTCTCATGTTTAACTATCATACACTTTTCACTTTCTCGGGAGCCACAATGAGGGCTAATTTAATGCAAAAAAATAATAATAAAAAAATAAGCGTATCATGAACAACACAATGGCAAACAATGTTCACAGTACATAAATATGAGTACAACTGATGCTGCCCAGAACGCTAGCATGGCGCAATACCCCGCAAGTTTGTGTTTATGTGTTCCTACATGCACAAAAGCCTGCGAGTCTGTGTTTGTGTTACGCACCAAAATATTATTCACGGGTTGAAACGAAATTTGCTTGAAAAATGTGTTCTTGGGCCAGTTGGTTTGTGGCGTTTGTGAACCGAGGTACTACTGCATTTTGAATTCACTCTGACACAGCATCGTTATTAGCTGATTTGAGTGTTATATGAATAAGGATTTTATTTTTCATTGTACATACATACAATGAAATGTGTTCTCTGCATTTAACCCATCCTATAGTACAGGAGTGAGCCGCAGCACCTGGGGAACAGTTAAGGGTTCAGTGTGTTGCTAAAGGACACTTCTGATACGCTTTCTGCAGAGGCCGGGGATTGAACCATCAATCCCTACTAAATGACCACCCTAGCTCCTGAGCTGTGCAAAATGACATTAGGATTGAATCATATTCCATGATTATGCTGTGTACCTATAGTTCAGGTTAAATGATTGCATTGTGATTCAGTTGTCAAATTTGATCAATGTTTCAATATATGACAATATAAAAATGACTTGAAATACTTAGAATGGCAGACTGTTATGTCCATTCACAACGTGTCTATCTCAAAATAACATGCAAAGAAACCTTTCAGCAACTCCACTCAACAGAATAATAGTTTCTCTACTGTGCTGAACTCTAGCTTAACTGCTGCTTTTCTCATAACCAGTCAAGGTCAAACTTCAGCCATGAGGGACTTAAGAACATTCTGCTCTGCCAAATACAAAAGTCTACATCTCTCTCCATTGAATGAAGCTATCATATGTATTCTCTCTAGAGGCAGTCACACAACTGCACTTGGTAATATGACTACTCCACCTAAAATAATAAAGGAGTTATTCTATTTTACTCTATTGTATTACACTGCTCTTTTACTTTCAATAAACTAATTTCAGTTTTCATCATCCAAACGCTTTCTCCATGCAAGGCTGGATTACTGACTCAGAAAAGTGAGTAACTGTCCCAGGGTCCTTGAAAGGTCCCAGGTTCACAGTGTGTCAATTAGTTTACAGTAAGAGGTCCATTTTAGCATTTTTTGCATCTAGTCAAATAAGACTAAACGCAAAAAAAGTGAATATGCACAATTTAAAATCAATATCAACTGAAAGAAAGTGGCCTGAAGAGGGACCCATATCCACTCATCGTACTTGCACAACGTATAACAAGTGGTCAAGTTGATAGGAGCTCATAGCAGGTTAATCTGGCAACATCTCCACGCTTTTCTTTTAAAGGACCACTTGCAGCTTTTTACATTAATGTCCATATTTGATGCGCTGGATCAGATTATAGCTTCAAGCTAATTCACATCTGCAAGCCCTGCGCGCTCTCTCTCTCTCTCTCTCTCTCTCTCTCTCTCTCTCTCTCTCTCTCTCTGACACCAGAGCACCTGGAGGAAACCCACGCAGACACAAGGAGAATAATCAAACTACAAAGGGAAAGGAACTGGTATGGGATTCGGACTAGAACCTTCTTGCTGTGTGGCAAGTGCTAACTAACCCCTGTGCTAATGTACCCCATTTAAAGACTTCCATTCGATAACTGAGAGATATCTGTTGGGATCTGCCAGGCCTGTGTATACTTCATGTCTTCAGTTTCTCAGATGTCTTCATAACCCACGATACCAATATATACTTACAAATCACACTGTTGAAAAACTCATCACACAGAATGTTCCAGATCAGGAACTCACGGTAGCTGAAGACAGTGTATCATATCCTTTTTTTCCAACAGATCATCCAGCATGCAAGCATTTCCATGACATGTGGAGTATTCAAATCAAAGTATACAAAGGTTTTGATTCAGTATGATTAATGTGTGGCAATAAATAAAGGCAGCCATAATCTACAGACACATAAGTGATATAGATCACATCTTCAGCCCAGCACATCAGGCCTGCTACCACCCTTTTTAATCATATTGCCCCCACAAAAGTGCCCTTACAAATTCAAACACAAAAAGAGGTAAGTTAAAATAATTGATTCCAGCTTTTATGCGATCCATTATAATAATCAGGATCACAATTATGCTTTACCGAAATTCAATAGTCTACATGGGGAGAAAGCTAACCTTCATCTAAAATGCCATCCAAATCTGGAACACCAATATCATGATTTTATAGGACATAATAAAAGTTCCTGTAACAGTGTTAATATTCAACACACCAGATTCATTTCATCTCATTCTTGTGTTTCAGCAAATTAATGTAGGGAATAACACAGTCAGTAGGGTACATTCTGCTGAAAACAACATTATGGCAGCGCTAAGGCTCCATTAATTTGCCCCATGCAGCCATAAAAGAGACAATTAAAAATAATTGGGACTAGGTAAAATGTTTGGGTACATTTTTTAACTTGAGTTTTGCGAGTACCATTTTCTGGAGAGAGCTTATCGTAGGCATCTTCATAGATGTAGTTCCGTCGGATGGTGACGTTAATGCCATCTGGGAATGGACCATCTCCCTGTACGTCCCGCTTGTCCGCATAGATCAATCTCTGGAAGATCTGCAACACAGTTATGAAGCCCACTGTCAAGGTCAATGGTAAAGCCCCTCAAGAAAATAAATAAAGCTTTATCTAAAACCTTAATTCTTCCAAAATCTAGTCATATTCATATTCAGGAGAAAGATTATTAATTTGTCCTCTGCAATTAGCCCATCCTATTGTATAGGAGCAGTGAGTAGCCATACTGTCCGGCGACCAACTCCAGTCATTTTTTCCAATTGGTCAGGGCTGGAGGCAAGATCCTAAAATGCATGTAGTGTAGTGGGAGGAAACCGAAGCATTCGCAGGAAACCAATGCAGACACGAGGAAAACATGCAAACTCCACACAGAAAGGACCAGGGACAAGATTCAAACGCAGGACTTTCCTGCTGTGGGGCAACAGCGTCAACTGCTGCAACCCCATGCTGTCCATGATTCAAGACATTTGTATGATATCTATTTGTTTTCTAGATGCATTCACACATTCTAATAATTAAGTCTCTAACCCATTCAAAATGCATGTCTTTGGTCTGTGGGAGAAAATGGCTACAGCCACTAAATCAGAATGTTGCCTGGTATATGCTATTCTGAGTCTTGATATGCTGTTTAATACTCATAAACTGAAAACCACTGAAGTCTCCATAAAGAGATAAGATTTGGAACTGTACTGTCTGTAAGACCAGGAGCACTGTACCTTGACTCGCTCCTCAAAGGGGACAACAAATGGGAGCTCTGTGAGGATGGCCAGATGTCTCTCCTCAGAGACCGACAGCTGAGGAGGTTCCAAGCCGACTACATACATACATGAGAGAGATAAAAAAAAACATTTTATAGGGACAGCCCATTTTAATGAACATTTAGAATGTAAACATCCCAGACTTAGTCCCCAGGCAGTTAGGGGTTCAGTGTCTTGCACAAGGCCACTTCAACACACTTCCTGAAGGAACCGGGGATTGAACCACCAATCTTCTGTTGACTTAAGGATTCCCTTATCCCTTCCTATTCCCTTAAATGCCATGTTTTCTCAAACTACATTTTCAAATTCATATTTGAAGACTCCCAAGATGGACAATTGTGTGTCATTACTACTTTTAAAATCATGAATTAGTTTTCATGTCTTATTGTTCTTAATTAGGTAACAGATGTTTCATGTCAACCTTTTAAAGTCAACGTGTCTTGTAGATAGAGAGAAAAGACTACAAGCATCTTGAAACTGTTAAGAACACACTCACTTAAGGATGCATTTCCATGCCATCCCTTTGCCTAAAAACAGACTATACTCTCATATGCTAGCTCCTCACAGCTAATACAATGGCTGTGTCAATGTTCAACCAGGGCAAACCCAAATGCTTACTTACTGAAGGAACACAAGTGACACTAATAAGGATATATTTGTCCACTTTCTGCATTTAGAACCTGGGCAGTGAAAGAGGATCTAAACAGAACTTGTCTTAAGTGCTATGCTCAGCATTCCCTGAGGGGATTATAATAACATCCAATATAGCGTTTTATATATCTTTTTAATACCCATGGGAAAAGTCTTACTCTTATTATGCCTTCATTTCAGAGCGAGGTCAGATCCCCGGTAAAGCTGTAGAATAATGCCCCAGGAGCTAGTTTTGCTCAAGGACACTCCAGCAGAGTTGTTTCGCAACACCAGATCCTTCAGAATTTAAATCCATCCATTGTCAACCGCTTAACTGAAGTCGGGCCATAGACTCATGCTGGAGCCTATCCCAGCCCTCATTAGGTGAAAGTGGGGAAAAACCCTTGACAGGTCGCCATTGCATTGCAGGAATTGAGCCCTTAAGGGTTCAGTGTCTTGCTAAAGGACACTTCAATACACTTTCTGGAGGGGCTTGGGATCTAACTACCAATCCTCAGATTACTAGATGACTACCCTTCCTCCTGAGCTATGCCGACCCCTTCAGAATAAAAGAAAAATCCTTCAAGCAGATGCTTTAATCCAAAGTGATATACATCTGAAAGGTGGTTGGCTCGTTTAGCAATAGGTGTCTAAACCATGAACTCCTACCGGAGACTTGCTGTGAGGGGGTACTATCAGGAGTGGAAAACAAAGTCAGAGAAGTAGCTGGTACCAAAAGTGAAGAGAGTCAAGTCAAGCCAGTAGTACCATGCAGTGGAAAACTGGCATTATTCATAATTGATGCCACCCTTCAAAACCTCAAGGAACCTTTTTTTATCCCACCCCCCACCTGAATTCCCTGAGTTACCGACTGCTGGGTCAGTCGCTTTGATACCTCTCTAGAACGTCAAGAGGTAGGAGGAAGTCACATGACCACTAGCCCTCACTAGTCCACACATCATGGTCTGGTGGGGAAAGCACAGTGCTTGGCCATCAGAGGAGAATGAAGCAGAGTACTTTCCCTTCACTTAACCAAGAGGCCTGGACGACCCAGAGGGGGACACTAGTGAACCCACAATACTTTATCCAACCTAACCCTTATACCCATGTGAGGCTTAGCCAATTATGACCCACTAACTATGGACCTCTGGCTGTGGTTGGAAACGGAGCAGCCGGGATTCAAACACCCGACTGCATGACGCAGAGATGCACTGAACATAGGTGTCTTAACCCCCTACACCACCAGAGGCCCCCTAAAAGCCATTTTTTACTGTACGCTCTTTCCATCAACGCAGTCCCCTAAGCCATGCTGACTACTTTACCTTGTGGCATGCTGTTTATGGGTAGGGTACTAAAAACGGCCCTCCAGCATCCTTACACTAACACACACTTTTAATTAACTCAACTGTGAGCTGCCCACCCACTTGCTTGACTGTATCCATTAGGCCGACGTTTGTTCTATACTTAACTTGGGGTTTAGACCGTTTAGCCCACAAAAACTGCCACAACAGCTAAAATGCCTATTCATCCCGCTCACTTGCCTTCCACCGCAGCTCAATTATTCTGCTCAATTAGTCAATCTGATCTGCATTTTCCTATCAGGTTTCCATCTTTGAGGAGAAATATGGGCTCGGAGTGGTCAATACCTTACTCATTTATCAGCCTCGGGCCTGTCCATTTAAGGAAATGAGAAAGGGCCAGACAAACACACAGACCAGATGTGGCTGGGTTCATCAGGTACTTTCACACTAATTGGATTTATCCCATACAGCTTTAGAGTGGCATTAGGCAGATCATACGCACATTGTTATCAGCTTCTTGTCACAGTGCACTTTACAGGAGCCAGGGAGGCTCAAAGTGAGTTCGTAGAAGCCCCATCATTATCAGTGTCTTTTTAGTTGAACAATTAACACCTAACCGGACCAATGAGACTGTGTAGAATATAACAGAATAGAAATGTGTTTTTATTCTACGCTTGTGGAATTTGTTCCCTGCATTTAACTTGTCCTATTATATAGGCGCAGCAGGTATAGCTGTCTCGCGGCATTTGGGAGCAGTTAAGTGTCTTGGTCAAGGATACCTTCACACACTTTCTGCTGGGGCTGGAGATCGGACAATCAACCTCTGACCGCCCTTCCTCCAGAGCTATGCATGTTTATAAAAGTGAAAAAAAGGAAGGGCAATAAGAGATTGCAGAATTTCCCCCTAAAAGTATAAGGGGGACATTTCCTGGTGGTGCCCTAAGCAGTTTGACAAACTAAACATCAAGTAGATAGAATTAACAAGACAAATATTCACTCAATGAGATATGACTGGGGTGATTCCATCTTTCTGTTTCTGCAAAGATTATGATAGTTCTATGCCAAAGTATAGTTTGTTTGTATTAATTGTCATTTACAACCTGAAAAATAGGAGTGAACAGCTGAAACGTTACACAACTGTGAAGTACAGCTTGATTGAGAAGGAACTGGATACAGAGAAGGTGATTTTGAACAGTGAGCTCCGAGTCAACCCTAGCCAGGCTTACTATAAACTGTAAGTGTCAATGGAGTGGTTCCAGGATCTGCACTAAGAGCAACTTGGGTTGATTTGGGTGATTTAACATTAGGGACCCGGATCTGAGTATACCTTTCATTTGAGTATTGTGAACACTGTGTACTGTGGTCGTGGTCTCAAGTATGTTTCACGTGCACTCGGTTATGGATCAGATCAGGGGGAAAAACAACTGTACCAAATCACAGAGGTGGACTGCTATGCTACAAAAGGATTTCTCAATTTTGCCCATCTCCTCCAAAGTTTGCTTATACATGCAGAATGTACTGTTCTTGTCTGCAGATACACAAGTATATGGGTATGGAACAACCTTATTAATTGGAAAGCTGAGCGGGGCATAGGGCAATCGTACTCAGGCACAGTACAAAGCAATTGTACCTCACTGTCCTGGAGCACAGAAACAAAATAAGTAAATTCTTGATATTTCTCATATATACCTATTCATGGGGGTGGCATGGCTCAGTTGGTAGAGCGGTTGTCTGACGATCGGAAAGTAGCAGGTTCAATCCTGGCACTTGCAGAGATGTGTCTCAAAGTGTCCTTGAGCAAGACACTGTTCCCCTATCTGCTCTACCCTGTGATGAACTGGTGACTTGTCCAGGATGTTTCGCCACCTTTCACCCAGTGGGCTCTGAGATAGGCTCCAGTTTCCCACTGACCTGACCACAGATAGCAGTTGACAATGGATGTATACCGATTCATGAAAACTTATATACAAAACTACAACTAACTGCAATCGATTTTTTTTTACAATGGAGAGTTCATATTTACTCTAAGAAACCCATATTTCAAACTTCTACAACATTTTAAAACAATATCACTTTGTGTGGGCAGCTAAAATCAGAGGGCCATAGTAGCAAAGTAATGAAGCCATGAGGCATTTTCGTTTCATTTCATTGATTAGGAAGGTGCTCTGAGATAAGATATATTACTATGTGACTTTTTACTGGCAAAGCCCAGAAAAGAAAAGGTAACAGCTCCTGAATTATGAGATGGATGCTTCAAATTACATTCAGTCCTGCTTATGTTTTAGATTAATTGAGGGCATCTCTACCCCATTATGGTAATTCCAAAGATATTTAGTAATTTTTCAAACACATGTTTGGCCACTGGAGCCATTGTTGAACTTGGAAAAACTTTTCTATCACACGCAAAGGTATCCCGGGTTTTCTTTTACACTTAATTACACAATACATCAGTTTAGCAGCTTTGTCCTTAAATTAAACAAATGTGAAATGTGTTTTTATTACCTTGAAAACCCTCTAGGCTCATATGGTTATGCAGTTCAATCACCAGATTTTCAAGGAACGACTTTGAAATGTGGCCTTTGTAGGAAAAAGAAGGAAGAAGTTACCCTACCATCGAGTGTTGACTGAAGTGGCCCAATGCGGCCCATCCTGCGTGTTCTCCACACATGTCTAGCAGAGGGAACATACAGCTGGGTGACCTAGGGAATTAAAAGGCCCTGAGCTCAGCTTAACTTGACAGAGAAGATGCATTGTCATTGCCAAAAGTTTTTAACACACACACACACACACACACACACAGGGGAGGAGGGGGGGG
>OMLC01104314.1:0-10939 GCA_900302585.1 Regalecus glesne | reverse complement strand
CCAATTACTCTAGGAACATATTGAATTCATTTGAGATAAGACATTAGAATTAGTCCTAATTATTACTATGGTCATTTAAAAAATTCACAGCAGATACACACACCATGCACATACACACATAGATAACGCTGACTGTTGATCCAAGTCTATAAATCTGTCTTCTCTTGTCCTGATAGACTGGAGCCCTATATGGGCAAGAGCTGCTGTATGTTTGGAGCTATATGTTGCTTCCTCCGTCCTGTTTTTTACACTTGACGATTTTAGTTTTCATCGGCGTCACTAGAAGCCCAGATACACACGACAAAACATACACGTAAGTAAAGCAAAACAGTAAAACAAGTCTGGATCATTATGGTTCTAAAATGATCAATAAAGTATCATTTGAGTCATTTATATGCATGTATTCTATTTCGGCTTCCTTAGTCTTATTTTATCCTCCTTAATGGCTGTGCCACTTTATTTGGATTCACACACCATGTACAGATCGTGCCTTGGTTTGGGTTCACTCCATTTCTTTTTCAAGAGGATTCATGAGCCTCGCTACCAAACAGCCCCATACCAACTTCAGACAGCCTCCCCAGAACACCTGAGCGTACCAATGAGCCCACAAACCTGCAGCTCGTTTCTATTGTAAGTTGGAACTATTTTGTATCCTTCCGGTATCGCTCGGCCTCTCCTCGGATGGGGGCGTTGCCTAACGTTTTTCTTGTCAGTCTGCAGCTGGGAGCACATTTTCTTTGAGGAACAGGCCATTTGCTTTTTTCGGCTCCTGCCTCTCTTGTATATCTCTTCACCCTGGCAGACCGAGCTGTGAGCCTTTGCTTAGCCATTTTCAGGGCCTCGATAATGGACATTTTGCTGTGCCTTTTCAACCAGGGCCTGTCTTTCATCCCACCTTTCTGCAGCTCTTAACTGGCTAACAGCTCCCTGTGCTGCTTTGATCCTGGCTTCAGGCCTTCTCCTAAGTGGAGGGTACTGTTGGTGACCTATGTTCTCAGCCCTGTACCCAAGCATCTCAAGGATTATGGTTGCCGTGGCACACACAAGCTCAATTTGTCACCGTTATGGTGGCAGCAGAGATATCGCATAAGGCCGTGATCACATCCACAAGCAGGCTTTGTGATGGTAGTTCGTCCCCGAGTCGTTGAAGCTGTGCCCGGGTTTTGATTGTCTTCAGTCTGGCATGATTCTCATTAGAATCCCGGTAGCTTCGGTTGTCATGGCAGGTAGGACTGTTGGCTGGTTGGGGTGTGTTCCAGCTGGTTGAGGTCTGTCCTCGTGTATTCCCTGCCTACTGGATGGCTTTCAGGGTGCTACAATGTATACCCGTCCTTTGGGAGCCTCTTCATCTCAAGCTGTGACAGTAGATTCATTCAACTGTATTAAGCCATTAGCTGCTTCTGAGTCCTCCTAGTGTCCTCCTAGTGTCCTCCTAGCTCTCCTAGTGGTTCATAGTTCCCACGTACACTTCACATAGCCCCTCTCCAGTTGTCTGCTCTTATAGTAGCGTCCCATCAGTTCTGATCTCAGCTCGTGTCTATGAAGGACTTCCAGCAGACCACTTCTCATCAGGTTGCCCTGGCTCCCCAACTCCTGACATGGACCTTGTTAACCTGTAGGTGGTGTGTCAAGCATTTGGATTCTAAGCCATGGGCCTAGAATCCAAATGCACACACACGCACACACACACGCATGTTCTTGGCACTTAGATGGAGCTTGAGGGATTAAGGCTGGATGTTCTTCCTGATGTCCCACGGTGGGATCGAACCTACGATGTCTGGCTCATCAGTTCCTGAAGTGCATGCTTGTAAAATCCAAATACATACACACACATATATAATATGTATATACACACACACACATACATATATATATATATACACACACACACACACCACACACATCGATTTCAGATAAGCGGTTGATGATGGATGGATGGATGG
This sequence comes from Regalecus glesne, assembly GCA_900302585.1. Classification (NCBI taxonomy): domain Eukaryota; kingdom Metazoa; phylum Chordata; class Actinopteri; order Lampriformes; family Regalecidae; genus Regalecus; species Regalecus glesne. The sequence continues at coordinate 8,996 of OMLC01104314.1, read as the reverse complement.
AATCAAAAAGCTGAATATAATTTGCCCCAGATAAGCAAGAATTTCTATCATACCTTCAAACCTTTATGGAGGATCATGATGTGACAAGCTAGTTTCAGATCTCTAAATAAATAAATAAGCTCTCATATTTACATGACTGTATATTGAAAACATGTCTAATTAAGAGATGTCTATGGTGTGATAAATTCTTGAGATCCTCCACGTCATTGCTGTATTGAAGCATCTTAAGCACCTCATGGCCAAGGCCTATAACTGCTCTGATCTTGTGTGTTTATTTCACTCAATCATCCGTTTGTATCAAATAACCGCGGTCCCTTGTCATGCACATTCACTCTCAGCATCCTTTGTCATCTCATTGGGTGGTGATAAAGTTTCCAACCAAACTACAGAACATCAAAAGTAAGATGATATTCTTATTTAAAACAATTATGCCTTATCACTAATAATATGATGATTAGATTTTTTTACTATTCCTAGAAAAACTCTCCAATTCAATGTTTATGTACATTTATCATCATACACTCGTATGATGATAAATGTACATAGATCATTTAATGTCATGATTAGTCCCAATGCTGTGTGTGTGGGGGGGGCAACACAGACCTGGATGACACATGGGTTCTGTTGATAAAACATGAGCAATAATTAGCAGTCCAAAAATTGTAGATTTTAACCCCACAGGACAAAGGTGTGCTGAAAATACATGGCCTTGACTACAAGTCACATCCAGGCTGAGATCTCCACAAATGCCACCATTTTTCATGTCAAAATTAATGAGGATTTAATAAAAACTGGCACTTCCTGTACAGCCGAGCACAATCAAATATTCAGTCTCTTTCAGTCCATTCAGTGTTGTAGAGCAGTGTGAAGACAGCTTTGTTAAAATAGGCTCATTTTCTTATCATGCTTCTCTCCTTGTAATTCAAAGCCCTGGCTGTAGTTTAGATGAGGATGTCTACAGGTAGAAAGATCCAGCCAATTTGCCAGAAACAATTCCACTAGAATTATCCCAAATCAGAAAGGTCTCAAACCCCTGTAGTAAAACTGGATAAGTGGAGGTCAGCAAATCAGTTTTCACCACGCACTTCATATTCATACACAACCCTACAGAACTAGTCGCAGTGTGAATCCTGTATCACTGTGTTTACCAGTTCAGCTTTTTTTTAAAGTACCTTTAAGCCTTAAAACATGGTGAAAAAGAACACTTGTTCATAAAAGGTTAGATAAATCAAATAAAACAGCACTCACTTAATAAGGGAGAGTTCTTATTCCTTTCTGAAAAAGAAAAACACTTTCATGTTTGACCTTGAATAAGAAACATAAAATAAAACCCTTCATATCTGGTTACAGATGGAGAAAACCTCACGCAACAAAAACAAACTTTATTCCACCTTTTACCTCCTCAAAATGTCACTTCCAGTGGTCCCATATGAAATCAACTGAAGCCACAAAATGAACGAACGTCTTCCTGCCATATCTTTCTATTACATTCTATGATCAATACACAAACAGAAGAAGAGCATGTAATATCTCTCACATGACACGCCTCTCAGGGTATGGACCTGAAAGTGGGGTATTTTCCATCGGTGGGACTGTCCACCAGCACAAAGTAATGAGATCATCATGAGTGAACTGATGCTGAAAATGAATCATCTCCTCCCTATCCCCCAATGGCACGGTGGGCACATTTCTCCTGGACCTTGTACTCCCAGGCCATCTATCCACCACTACACAGGCCAGTGGCTCCACTCATCACAGGCTTATCCCATCCCCCCACAAAGGCATCTAACAGGATCACCAAATCTAACCAATTCATATAGCTAGGACAGATGAAATCCAAAGTGCTGGCATTTCTATAAGCAACACCAATTCATCTTTGATGCTCACTCACATGAAGCTCATATTCAATCGCAGGTTTTCGCACTGAAAGGCATCTAATTGTAAGGCCAGGTCATGACGTATAGAGGTAGATATGGCTCTGCCAGTATAGAGGGTATACAGTAATACCACTGTATCTTCAGGACATGTTTTCTATTAAGAGGTAATGGCAATTTCCGCTCAACCATTTTGCTTTAGGACAAGACTTAAAGAGTATTTCTGTTGGCAATAAAATCACCATGCACAATCAGTGGTAGAGGTTAAAGGATGGAAGGAAACTTAATCCATCAGACCCCACGGCCTTACAGCTTTTTTCTATGCTACCCCCATATTTGGCCAAATAGTATTGATGAATTCCTTCGAGGAGAAGCTTTTCTAAACACACACATAAACAATGCAAAGCAAAGAGAAGGAATAAAAAGAGGCACAATGTGGCCCTGAAGATAAAGCTAAATCTATCACAGTCTAGTAAGCGTTATGGAAAGAGACAGTTTAAAGATTCGGAATAATCACAAATGTCAGGAGCCATTTTTCACTGCACAAGGATATAATTTGTCCTGGAACTGTGTCTCGGGGAGCCCTTTCTACGTGAGGACACGGGGACAGCCCACTGTCATCCTGGAGGTAGGCAGAGGGTACGGGTCAAAGAGCAAAAATAACAAACACCGACACGGGGGGATAAAACCATCAGACTCACCAGCAGAGACAAAACCATAGCAACGGACAAACGGCCTTCTGACCAGATGACCCGCTTCGGTGAGTTAGCTCAACACGCTGGCCTGAACCACATGGTTTGAGCTCTACGATGAGGTAGCATCCAAGGCCAACCATTTTCAAGGATGACTCCCTCCCTTCACGCAACCACACACGCATAAACCTAGCAGGGCTGTTGGCTTGGCAAATCCAGAGTGAAAAGACCAGAAGGGCCATGCTAGAGCCATGTACCGGTTTATTGCAAGTGTAAGCAGCTCGTCAGATGATTGGTTCATTGCAAATCCATTTAGTGTGCAGTGCATTAATCAAGCTGCGGAGTGCCATGGCTAAGTATTTATGCTAGTCAGTAGATTCCAAGAAAGGGAGCAGGAAATTCTGCTTACAAGCGAGGAGCCTGTCCTCATACTCGCAACATGATTTATATTTCAATTCTGGTTCATGATGCCTGCTAGGTAACATGTTAGCAGACTTCCGAAGAGGTGGAATAAATGGGACGGGTCTATCAAAGAGATCTGGTTCAGGAATTTGACTTTGTCTGGCATCGGGGACTCCAAACGTCTGTTGGGTCTCTGCTGAACAGATTTAATCTGACTTGCACTGTGAGCAAACCATTCCACGTTTCCCAAGTTTCAAAGTGTATCGCTGGACTATTTGTGGAAATAGCAAATGGTAGCTATAGATGTAACTTGTGGCTTCACAATCCTCCCACTAAATTCCCATGGGCTCCGATTATACTCCTGCAGAGCTTTGCCAAATGGGACCCTGATGCTAGATTTGAATCTAATGTGCCATCGCCAACTCACAGAATAATACTGTGCGTGGGCGGTGTAGCTCAGTAGGTATAGCTCAGAGATTGGTGGTTCAATCCCCGCTCCTGCATACAGCATGTGGAGGTGTCCTTGAGTAAGACACTGAACCCCTAACTGCTCCCTGAGCCCCATATGATGGCAGCTCACTGCTCCTATACAATAGGATGGGTTAAAACATAGGGATTTCCATGTGGGACTGATAAGATGATCCATTATTATCATTATTATTATTATTATTATTATTATCATTATTAGTCAGAGTCTAACTGTTGAGAACTACTTTATCCTTGAAAACAAAATGGAGCACTGGATGTGTGCGTTCAAGAGTTATGTTGTGAACATGTCTCAGACAGCCCTGTGGATTCCCAAACTATCACACGAGCACATGTTGTTTATCAAGAAATAGAAAGGTGCCATAAGAAAAGAGACATTTTCGGCGTCCCATTTTCCTCACACTTACCTGGCTTAATATCAAAGTTTAACAACACTGGAAACTGTAATACTGCTGTGACGGGCCCTCTAGAGCTTGAAATGTAAGAATTGCTGCATCAACATGCTCAGTAATGGGACCAAAGGACTTTCCCTGAGACAACATTGACATACAGATATAGGGAATGGGAAATCTCCTGTGATAGAGACTGATGGCAGACTGCCAGAGACACAACAAGTCTAAGATGTTAAATTCATGTTAGCATCTGAAGTGAACAGCAGTGACACGACAATGCAGCCGCTCTGCTCTGAAACTCGTGCAAACAACCGAATTTGGATCATGCAATGAAATGTGTGTGATTTTTTAATTTTTTAATTAAAATGTTCTGTTGTACGCGAGGGGTCCGTTTTACATGTCACCATCAGTCCCCACGTCGTGGGGGTGGACATGGACTTAGATGGAGCTTGGGGGATTGACGTCAGACGCACTTCCTGATGCCCCGCGGTGGGTTTGAACCCGCTGACTCTGGCTCATCATTTCCGGAAGTGCACATTCTCCCCCAGACCCCCCCCCAATAAAAATGTTCTGTTGTATGCAACTCATTTCAAACTCTAAATAGTATTACTTCATTTAAAATTCAGCTTCTCCATATTCATGAAATACCTGATTTTTCTAGTTTTAATGCAACTTGTTTGACTCCCTACAGCAACAGATTATTCTGTACAGCCAGCAGAAGAGAGGAGTAGAGCACAATAACAAATAAGAAAAATGAATATGCAGGGGGGGGCATACAATAGCAGATCCATCACGCTAACACTGAATAGAGGGGATTATCAGAGTAATTGAAATAATAGCATATGTGCATGATTTGCAAACACAGCAAGAGTCCCTGAACCTCTCAACATGAGAGCACTGGGACCTGTCATACATGAATAAATAACAATAATAATAACGATAATCTCCTTTATAGTGCTTATCAAAGAACATTTAGAATACAAATATGCTAGATTTAGCAACAAAGGTCACCTTCATCCGCTGTCCCAAATCATTAGGGGTTCAGTGTCTTGCTCAGGGACACTGACACGCTTTCTGAAGGAACCAGGGATCAAACCACCGATCTTCTGACAACTACGTGACTGCCCTGTCTCCTGACTTATGTCGCCCCATGGAGGATGTACGACATCATAAAGATGCAGTGTCGAAAGAAGCTTGATCCATTTCTCATTGTGGACATGAACAACAGAGTGTGTTCCCTGCATCTAACCAGCAGTGAGCAGCTGCAGCAGCCGGGGGCCAAATCCAGTTCTTTTTCCTATCGCCTTGCTCAGGGGCACAGGCAGGGGTATTAACCCTTACATGCATGTCTTTCTGGACAGAACTATATGGAGAAATGATGTCTAGACTACTGTGAAACACCCCCAAGTTTTCAAATAATGGTCAAGCAATCCTATCAAATCCATTTCAACCCTAGTCTCCAAAACCTCCAGGTTATAGGGACAACGTGCATAGCTTGCTCATGGAACTAAAATCAGTGAAGAGCATGCTACAGTCTGTCTTGTCTGTTGTTATTTCACTTCTAAGCACCAAGTCACCGCAGGGCATCCTCTCTATCTATTATCCAAGCAATGGCAAACTTGGTGAAAATATGACCACTGTCATCCGGTGGTGTAGGGGGGTAAGACACCTATGTTCAGTACATCTCTGTGTCATCAGTCGGGTGTTTGAATCCCAGCTGCACTGTTTCCAACCACAGCCAGAGGTCCATAGTTAGTGGGTCATAATTGGCTAAGCCTCACATGGGTATAAGGGTTAGGTTGGATAAAGTATTCTGGGTTCACTAGTGTCCCCCTCTGGGTCGTCCAGGCCTCTTGGTTAAGTGAAGGGAAAGTACTCTGCTTCATTCTCCTCTGACAGCCAAGCACTGTGCTTTCCCCACCAGACCATGATGTGTGGACTAGTGAGGGCTAGTGGTCATGTGACTTGGAGGAGACACATGCTACCACTTCCTCCTTCCTGTTGATGTTCTAGAGGGGCATCAAAAAGTGACAGCCATGGGCAACTCGGGGAATTTGAGTGGGAATAAAGAGAATAACATTTAAAAAAGAAAGATTAGCAGTCAATATTTTTCCATACAGCATCCAATCTCTAATAATCATCTCGAGTCACCCAGTATGACTATTCTGAGTACCTATGAGAAGCTCCACCAACACACATACACACACACAGCAAGTGTCTGGACTATTTGTATGTTTCTCTCTGCTGAGGAGCAACTTCTAAATGTCACACTCTGAATTTGGGGACTTGATAAAACAAAGTTTTACCCACACACATTTTCCATGTTCGTGATTGGCTGCTCCTTGAGCTGTGAAAATATCACCATGTCAAGAGTCACCCGAGTGTATCTGTTTCTATCTGCATTGTGCAGGTGTACTCTGACTTGATTATCCTCGAGCATCTTCCCTCGAAGTCTGCCTGACAACCCTGGCTGTAAATTTCCCCAACTTTTGATGTAGGATGTCGCAGGACTGAGCCGATGTTGGAGCGGATACCGAGTATCCATAATGATGGTTAGACTGTCAAAGTGGATGGGCACAACTTCTTTTTCTAGGTTACTTTGTCCTGTCTGCAAGTGTTTGCTTTAAATATTAGGCGAGGACAGCGTGTGGGACTTTGGCCACAAACTTCACTCTTGCTATGAAAAAATAAAAAAAACGGGGTTATTAACATATTGGTAGAAATGTATCCAAACAAACATGAGCACAATCACAGTCGCCATCTGTTCCCCACAGAACAATCTGAGGGATAATGTTTTCCCTGGAAATCAGACATAAAGTAATCTGTTGCTTTCTGAAGACAAATATGGCTCACAGCTAAGAAGATTACTCCAAAATCTATGGAGTGAAGGTAGCCATCTGACCTAAGAGATAAGTAGAAAAGGTTTATTTGAGCTGAATCCGAACAAAGCACCTTACAAATTCACACTCGAGTCGGGATGAATAATTGATTCTGTAAAACTATCACGAAGAGACACAACATGAGCATAAATCATTAATGAATTTGCATATGAGCTCCATTTTACAGACGCAACATATAGATGGCACTTTGTGGTGCGGGTATTTTTAAAATAGGGGGCAGTGGAGGCATGTTGGGGGGGGTGGATTACATGGTAATTCCATTTCCTATCCTTCAAAGCACTGACAGCGAGGGGCTGTGATTTATTCATAAGCCGTGCTTCTTCTGCCAAGGAGTGTTACAAGGAGGTAGATCACCGAGAGGCAACGATTCTGCTGAGAAAAGCAAATTGCAAATCCAAACAAATCAAATCCAGGTGTGAACAATGTACATCTCACACCCTCCAGGTTGACGTAACCGATACAGCTGTTTGCCTCAGCGCTGAATCTACTGGAGTGCCTCTCTGAGCCTGGGTATCAATCGAGAAGCCCCAGCAGATGGAGGACATCTTTTGTTTCTGCTAATAAGAAAAAAAAGTTACCTTTGAACTGGAGGCAGATCGTTTGCTCCTTTGTCCAAAAGGCTACTCCGTGTGGAAAGCTAAGCTCCAGCATCAGGGGAGGCCGCTGCCACACGTCAGGGATAATTCAACTTGATGCTAACCACATAGCCTCCATCACGTTTCTATCAGTCTCCATCAACGAGTGAAGGTCAGCAGTCTGTCCTGGTTACCTGCCCACCTGCAGCCCGACCACATGTCCTCACACTGTGCCTCCGAACGTCCTCTGGACCGCACCAAAGATAAAGAAAAGTGGATTTCATCTAAATAAAATGATGAATTCATGACGAAAGATTTGCTTGAAAAGGAAAACGCTCATCGTATGAACTCTATCTGACCAAGGGAGTGAGGACTTGGAGGATATTTTCTACATAAAAGGTCATATTAATTTTGTCTCGGTGCATCAAAAGTATGCCTCATCATAAAAAAGTAAAAGGAACCAAAATATGATCAAATAAAAGATGCTACAATTAAAACCAAGCCATATTTTAGGTCATGTCTAAAATGTGTTTAGAAAAATAAAGGCAACAGAAGCAGACATCACGTCATCCAAAATACATCATCGTTCCGTCACAAAACCCACCACCAGGCTAATAGGCTGGCTGGCGGTCAGCAGAGAATCTCACTTGGAGAGTGAGAGCGAGTGACAGATGCCTGAGCAACAGCACAGCATCCACGTCTCCTAACACAAGAGGCCGGTGCTCGCTCGTTCACCTGCAGCTATGGAGACGGCCAGATCTCAGGCATAAGGGGACGTGAGGAGACTTGGCTGAATTAACACCGTGCTATCGTAGACCTGACCCCAGCAGACAAAAGTCAGCCCTCGACGCTGAACCAACCCGCCCGCTCCATACATCACTGTTATCTCTGTTGCCTCTGTGAAGATTAGCCTTCAGCTAGCTACCTACCTGTCCACGACCTTCTCCCACCGAGCACACCTTCGGGAGCAGGAGAATGAGACGTGATAAGCACAAGTGAAGCTCTCTGTTCTCAAACGTGGGAAACATTACTGGGGGGAGGATTTTACCTTTGCACCAGAGAGAAGAAGAAAAAAAAACAACTCAGGAGAAATCTCTGCCCTACCCGTTTCATTAGGCTATGATTTAGAATATAAATAGAGGCTGACTCATTGAACACTTTATGTTGCACGGCTTGTATCTGGTCTCATATTCTGCACTTTATAAGAAACTCTTGGTGATATGCAAATCAAAATACAGCCTTTATGAGAGGGATCATTTTCTGATGGATTCCAGGTTCAAGATGTTTATGGTCACTAAGGTTGTACAAGTACTGTCATGTGACATGCTTAGGCCCGAAGGCTCCATTATAGAATCATGAGACAAAGATAGAATAATATAAAATACGATATATGACAGGGGCAGCATGGCTCAGTGGGTAGAGCGGTTGCCTGGCAATCGGAAGGTTGCAGGTTCGATCCCCAGTCCTGCAGAGAAGCGTGTCGAGGTGTCCTTGAGCAAGACACTGTTCCCCTTACTGCTCTGCCCTGTGATAGACTGGTGACCTATACAGGGTGTACCCTGCCTCTCACCCAATGAGAACGGAGATAGGCTCCAGTTCCCCCGTGACCCGATTTCAGATAAGTGGTTGACGATGGATGGATGGATGGATATATATATATATATATATATAGGTA
>OMLC01104313.1:0-35142 GCA_900302585.1 Regalecus glesne | reverse complement strand
TGCATGTAGACATGCTTATCTCTCTCTGTGTGTGAGTGCATGTGTGTGTGTGTGTGCGTGTGTGTGTGTGTGTGTGTGTGTGTGTGTGTGTGTGTGTGTGTGTGTGTGTGTGTGTGTGTGTGTGTGTGTGTGTGTGCGTGCGTGCGTGCGTGCGTGCGTGCGCGCGCGTGTGTGTGTGCGCGCTGAAGATGTAGCAGAATGACTGAGGCATAGAACAGACCAAGGCTTTACTCACAGGAGAGCTGTCTCCCCCCAGTGGCCGATTAGGGAATTAAAAGGAACGATGCGGAGATGCATTGTGCTCATGAGCAGATGTGCTGGCTGACTAGACAGCATGATTCCCCTTTGTGACTTCATCACTATATTTTTCTGAGACTTCTCCATCCTGCTCAATGCATTTATCTCTGTCAAAATTCCCTCCTTTCTCTCTCTTCCACCCCCACCTCCACCTCCTTCATTCTGCCTCCCTCTCCCTTCATGTCCTTTATGTCTCTCCAGTAAACCCACTAGGGTGTGCCTAATGAACTGCATTCATCAAAGTCCTATCCCTTTGATCAACGAAAATCCACCGTGCCATGGCCAATTCGGTACTCCTCAGTGCACTGTACTATAAGCTGGGGACAACCTCGATAAGCAGCCACCGTGATGCTTTACCACACCTCTTCATGGTGAAACACCCAAGTATGCACAGACAGCACATTTTAAGAAGGTTGGCCTTGACCTGCTCCATGAGGAACCTGGTAAGGAATACTTACTCACTACTCACTCACTCATTTACATAGTCACTCACATCCTCATAATAATAATAAGGGTCTGTTTTATGGACACATTGTCACAATTAGTCCCGATGTTGTGGGGGTGGACACAGACATAAGATAAGATAAGATAAGACATTCCTTTATTGGTCCCACAGGGGGAAATTGCGGTGTTACAGCACCAAGTGTAAAGCACAGTAAGAGAGACATCACATCTAGAAATAACGTGTAGCATAGAAAATTCAACAGCGGAGAAATATGTACATTATATACGGTATGGACAGATAAAACAGATTGCACTCATTGCTAGTTATCCAGTATATTGTAGTTATTGCTGTACATGTTTTGGGGTTGTTCTATTGGAGGAGTAGTGCTGATTAAAGAGCCTGACAGCTGTGGGAAGAAAAGACCTACGGAAAGGCTCCTTCAAACACCTTGGAGACAGTAACCTATCACTGAAGGAGCTCTCTAGCCTAGCAATGTAGTCCTGCATGGGGTGAGAACTATTGCCCATCATAGATGACAGCTTAGCCATCATCCTCTCTTGTCCCACTACCTCCATAGTGTTAAGGGGGCATCCCACGACTGAGCTTGCTTTCTTGACAAGCTTATCGCACAAGTCCATGATTACTGGGATGGCATCCAGCACTTTATCTTTGCTCCCATCCATAGGGTTAGTGGTTGTGTCAGGAAGGACATCTGGCATAAAATTTTGGCAACTCATTCTGCGGATTGACAAGACCATATCTCGACCATACCACGTAAGCCTTCATGTGGGATCGGTCGAGGCCCAAGTTAATAATGACCATGTTATACCCTCACTGGGTAACGATGGAAACTAAAATCTGCTGTGGCGATCCCTGAGAAACAGGTAATAAGCTGAAGGAGAAGAAGGGGACTTAAGAAAGACAGAAATTGTTCACGGTCTCTAAAGTAAAAATCATTCAGCAATGCTTGAGAGGCTTGAAAGTTAAAGCAATGAAATTACTAAAAGCATTTAGCAATTTATATACAGCCACATACTGAACAACTACATTTTCAGCCACCTACAAGTCCCCCTCAGATAGAGCATATCTTTTCCCCTTACAACTTTTTAGTTAAGTATGCCCAAACAATAAATGAAGTTTTTCTTATATGGTGTTTTTTTCATCTGACGACCACTTAAAGCGCTTTGCAATGAATAAATCACATCTACCGAGCTAAGTGGGGGATATGAAGTCGTAATGCCTGATTCCAAGGCGTGCGCTCTACCCTGAGTCTCATGGTAAACCTCAGGCCTACTGAAGACAGAGAACAAATTCACCAAGTTCCTACTTGCTTGGACTCAATGACAGTAGTGCTTTGCATTTATAACACTGTCCCTCCTTGCCTTTGCCTGCACTGGTTCAAGAGCTTCCTAAATCCAACTGTCAAGGAATGTTTATATGTGTGCTATAGACTTTTGCCATGGCTGGACACCAAATGATCCCTGCAGCGTCAAAGAGCCGACTACACCCACAAACCTCTGCAAATTGCAGAAGAGTCATTAGGCCATGCCTCACCGTCCTGCGAGCAAATGAGACTGGGATAAAGGAAAGAGGAGTTTGACAAATTGTCAAGCTGTCCACGGGCTTAGGACAGGTGCAGGGAGGGAGAGGGAGGAGGTTCCTTTTGGTGGGATAAATCTATTAACTTGTTAAACAGATCCCCTTCATTGCCTGCAAACCCCCACCGCCACCATATCCACTGCCGCTGCTGTGGCTTCTGCCGGTGAACAAGCTCTGGGTCCACCATTAGCATTCATCACTCGGTAAAGAGGAAGTGATGGGGGTTTGCAGCTGGAGCTGGTGTCATGTCTTGCCTGGAGAACCATCACTTGTCAGTGTACCATCCGAACCCCTTAACGAGGGTGGAGACACATTGCATGGAACGGATCTGTGATGAGGCTGCCCCAACCAATAGGAATTACCACTTGAGAGAGAGAGAGAGGAAGAGGACAGTATCAGTCCACGACAGTCACTGTACCTCACAAATGTAGTGGGTAAGAATCTAATTGACAAGAACTTTGACTGAGGAAACCGTAGTTATCTTATTTCTGGGAAATCTTTCTAACCAATCAAATTCATATGACATCTGGATTTTATGTGTGCATGTGTGTATGCGCAAGGTGGAGGTGCATCTAGGTCCTTTCAATGAATCTATGTTCGGTAAACCTGTATCCAAAGGGTAAAATCATAAATTTCCCTCCTTTATTGGATCCCATACTAACTCCCTTGAACCTGAGTATGTATTCAATAGGAACCTGAGGCTATGTCCCACTAACAACCTTGTCTTGTACCATGATAGGACAGGCTATTAAACTCATATAAGGGAAGGTTCTAATGAAATATCAATTAGGCAATAAGAGATGGCCAATTTTACTTTTACGAGCTCATTATAAGAGTTCATTCTCTTGCCCGAACTGCCGGATCATTTTTAATATTCCACTGTTAATCCAATTAGTTCACATTAGATTCTACTGGTCCAGAAGTCTTTGCTATCCGGGTGAGGTTTCACAGCACAGGGGAAATATAATACTCTGAGTCTCTGCAAAGATCAATTATGATCTCCAAATGGGAACTGCAAGTATGATTATTACTTCATAATCGTAGATTTTAGTGAGTAATTTCAACTGACTCCCACTGCACATGAAATCAGCTCATCTGGCGCTGCTGTCCCCAGTGGCCCTATTTATAAATTATTGCTCCTTCATGGGAGATATTTCTGATATCTTTAATTGAGCATGAGCAATTCAATGTCTTTACCTGTTTGATGCACACAGCATGGTTAACAGTTAGGAAAAATATGAGCACATGTCCATGAATACTGGGATGGGATCCATTGCTTTACCTCTGCCCCCACCCATAGGGTTAGTGGTTGTCAGGAAGGACATCTGAGGTCAAATTTTGCCAAATCAATATGCAGATTGATGAGACCATACGAGATCAATCAAGGCCACCATACACGGTGCCAATAGATACTATAAAATCTGCTATGGTGACCCCTAAAATAAGGGAACAGGCTAAAAGAAGAAGATATTTAATCACACTTGCTGTTTTTTTCCATATACCCTGACCTTCAACTTGTGCAAATTAAACTCAATAATTCAGTATCTTGTGTGTCTCCCCCCTTCTTAGGACCACACACACATACGTACGTATGTGTACACACACAGGATGGAGGATGGGCTGTGTGGGGTATGGTATATGAATTTTGATTGCTGCTTGTGGGGGACGAGTTTAACCACTGACAGCTGGTTTGTATCTTCACTGGCATTTTGTTTTTCCACTTTTATTCATTTATTTTCTTTCCAACTTCCTATGCTTTCTTATTTCCAACAGCCAATGAGAAATAAACACAACTTTCTCATTTATCATTTTCTACCTGTGTAGGAATCAGACTGTTGATCTAAAATGGCCTGAATATGGGAACATATTTCCCAGCAGTAATCATTTTCTCTTTAATTCATAATTAAAAAGCGGTTTCATATGAATGTTTGTTTTATTGGGTTGTACAGCAGCTAATTTTTTTTACACTTCACTGAGTTTCCATGAACTGTTCCAACTGATTCACGCTGAGTGTTTTTCATCAATTATACATGCAGGAGGGGCTAGCCCAGTTTCTGTATTGCACACTGTGTTTGGCCATGTCTGCTTCCTGTTTAATTTCACACCTGACCAGCCCAGACCTGAACACAAGTGCAGCAGCTTACTTCCACCTTCTGTTAATCTTTCACGTCAAGCACTACAGTCTGCCTCAATTCCTTCTGAGGCCTACAGTCAGAACACTGATCACACGCTGGGCTTTTTCCCCCCGATCTGATTCATCCATGACTTAGTAGTACCTGTTAGTACTGCTGCTGAGACCACGACCAATCGGCGCCTTAATAGGAAACTAGCAAACAATGCTGTGACAATGGCAGAACTAAAGATAAATGACAAGTTGTCTCCTTTCTATGGCTCCCTTGATGTCTAGCGTGTATCTGCACATCTTATTTCTCAGGATGATTCTGGGCAATAGACGAATATCATTGGAAGGATGTTCTTGATTTCAGCTTGGCTATCTAATCATACACAACAGCACTCAGTAATTATATATGGCTGTAATATCATCATTAGTTGTGATAAGAGAAGTACATTTTATGTGTCATCATTGGTCCCCATATTGTGGGGTTTTATCCTGATGTCCCATAGCGGATTCAAACCTGTTGCCTCTAGCTCGTCAATTCCTGAAGCATGCGCTCTACCACTAAGCTGTGACCCCCGATTACTGTTTGTAATGTATTTAGTGGTTAATCTCACAGTAATTTCTCCATTAATTCATTGTTGCCATCTATAATCTTTGAATCTTGACACAAAGCTACACATGACAGCACTTGGCAAAAAGAAAGAAGAAGAAGAGGGAAATCTAATTGTGATGATATATAGCATTGTCACTGTTAAATAGTGCATGTGACAGAGGTTGGTGATTAAATATTAGTTTAGACCTAGCCAGGTACCCCACCAGTTCTTGTTATACACTCATGCTAGGTGAGATGCCGCCGCTCACAGCTTATCTGCTTCCCTTTCTCTCCATGCCTGAACGGTACTCCTCCAAGCTGCTGTTCTCTGGTAGCTGCCTAGAGATGGGATTTAGATCAAATGTGATCCAAGACTTGTTCTGCTTTAATTTAGAGTTGAGGAAGTGATGCACGGATCAGAAGTTCATCTACATACCTAGCCAAAACAAACAAATGACTTGCATCTATGTGTTGATGATGAGTCATATAGAGAGAGGGAGAGGGAGAGAGGTCATGGTTGTTACAAAATATATGATGTAGGACTTGTATTAGTTTTTCTTCCTGCTTTGATGTTACTGGGAGACAGACCCACATGGAGTCACTACCCACTATAACCTTGTTTTGTACAGATCAGCAGCCATTACCTAGAAATGAAACATCAGATTTTTATTGTTAAGCTTCGGGAAACTGCAGCTGGTAATGGTATCTTTGAAAGTAGGTTTAAACTTTAAGGTCTGCTATTTCTCCTCAGACACGCTTTATCTTGGCCATAATCCCTTCTCCAAATGGAAATGTGTGAAGGAGTCTTGAACCCAGCAAGTTAAAAGATTGGCATATCAGCCTCCCATGATTTAACAAGCTCTCTAAAGGTCCATGAATACAAATTCGAGCTTGAGATAAATTTATCTTGCAGTTCATTCTCAAAATATGTTACTGCACACTAAAAGGATAATAACATATCCAACAACTTTCTCATGTCACGTGATACCTGCCATAATATTTTGCAATATCCCAGCACTGAAGTGGACAGTCAAAAATTAGTTGATTGATGGGTCAGCAATCAATTTTGTAAGTCTACAAGTAAAGGAAGGGGAAAGAGACTGCAACCCCTCTGGTTGAGTGTGCCTACCATCCACCAACCTCTCTGGCAGATTTACAGAGCAATGAATTGGATGTGTCTCTGTGTTTTACTGTACACTTCCATCGCTGTCCATGACATTTAGAGAGCTGCAGAGGCCCATGTGCCCAACACCAATCCCAGTTCCCATCTGTGAAGACCCCCATAAAATGCCAAGGGATAGGAAACTAAATGCCAGTGTAAGTTTAGGGAATTGATAGGGGATGTGATGATTGCCCATGCTCCATTTGGAGAGACTGGGAATAGATTAGGAAATGTTGTGTTGCTTGATGGTGTGTGGAGGACTGGTTGGCCTTATTTTCTTCAAGCCTCAGGATTCAGTCAATACCAATTCAGGCTTTATCAATAATTTACTGTTGGTCAATAATTGGTTCTCATTGGTACCATAGTGGCATGGTTCAGTGGGTAGAGTGGTTTTCTGGTGATCGGAAGGTTGCAGGTTTGATCCCAGCACCTACAGAAAGCATCTCGAAGTGTCCTTGACCAAGAGACTGTTCCCCTAACTGCTCTGCCCTGTGATTGACTGGGGATCCGTCTTGGGTGTTTCTCTGCCTTTTACCCAATGAGCACTGAGATAGGCCCCAGTTACCCGCAATCCAATTCTAGATAAGTGGTTGATGATGGATGGATGGATGGATGGATAGTGCTGTAGCTGACAAACTAAACACTCAATTTTACTGTGGTCATTCAAAATGTGTTAAGTTTACTGTTGGTTCCACTAAGTCACACTGAACAATGCCGTCTTTTCCGACAAAGTTCTGCAGATACAACTAGTACACCACCACTATCACCCCTAGTGTGGACATCCATGACCTTGCAGCTACACTAGTTAGGTAGGCAGAAGTGTAGTCACTCAGTTAAGTTACATATGAGTGATTGAAGTGAGTGAGTGAATGTCTTGATGCATACTCAATAATCCAGGTATGGAAATCACAAAAAAGAGGTGAATCAGTTCAACTGGATCAGAAGTTCATTTAGAAACGTTTACAAATAAACTTCTGATCCAGTTGAACTGATTCACCTCTTTTTTGTGAGTGAGTGAATGCATTCACTTGTGCTTATAAAGTTCAGTGACCATACTACCTAATGAGAAGCTAGAGGGCCCGTGGTAGCTCATTGATAGAGTGCACACTTTGGGAACGGACAAGCCAGAGGCTGCGGGTTCGAACCCACCGTGGGGCATCAGGAAGGAAATCTGGCCTTAATCCTCCAAGCTCCATCTATATCCGTGTCTACTCTCAGAACATGGAGACGGTTCTTGACACGTAAAATGGGCCCCTCACTTCATAACTACATTCAGACTTTTAATGGTCTTGAAACAATATAACCACACATCGTATAGTAAAATATCTGGTCAGGCTTTACTCTAGTAACCAAATAATTCATGAACCCTACAAGGAATTCACAGATGTGTTGTAGGAAGGGTGATGACAAGGTGAGCTCTCTTGATCTGCTTGTTCAATATTTCAGGAGGTAAACTGCATTCTTATGAGCTGCCTTGCCCCTTTCTGACAGTATGTGGCCTTTCTGTCATCTGAGAGATTTTTTGTGGGTTCAGCTCATAAAAAGGCTTCATGAACTGCTGAGTGGAATGATGAAGACAATGTTATCTGAAATTGAACTGAGGTATGGTCACAGAATATTCCTTAATGTCAGATGGGAGAGGCCTTGGGAGATAAATGGAGCTATGTAATTATGTGTCTTTATCAGGTCCCGGCAGCCCAGTGCTACGACAAGTCATCATGGTTCTGTCCTTGTCACCCCTAACCCCACCCCTCCGCTGCATGGCACATAGGCAGGAAGCATGAAGCTAGCATGGCATGAGGTAAGTCCATTTGAGTGCAATTATGTTTTTTGTGCAATATCAAATCAGAGATACTTCCTAGATTGTGCAGCATTATTTACTGCAAGAAATTTAGGTTTTTGTGTACAATGGGACCAACCTCCCTCACAACACTGAAACACATTTTCTCTGGCAAGCTGCACTGAATAATGCACATTAAAAGCAAATCCGTGAAATATGTTTTGTACTGTTTTCCCTCTAGTGAACCGTCTTCACTCTGCTCCATGCTGGTTCTTCATGGCTGTTGATAGAGGTCTGGATGTCAGAGCACACATGTTTTTCCGTGCCTATCTTTGAACCACAGTGGGGTATGCATAGTCATTTTACTATTGTCCCCGGGGCTCCTGCTGTACCCTTTGTCTGCTCTAACTTCTATTTCAGCTGTTTAACCCTTTACTAGCCATCCACATAGGCCAATGACCACACACACACACAGACACACACGTATAGGGAACAGTCATCATGTTTGGTTCATGTGATGTGAGATGACAGTTGAACACTTACTGTACGCTGAAATATTCAGGCCATTGAGCTGTTCTGTCTGTCAGCAGGGCTGGGGCATGGTGACAAAAGGATGCTCCTTCCACCAGTGTTAGAGCAATGTCCTGGAAAAAAATAACTGGGAAATCAGCTCTCCCTGGGTGCAGGAGATTACACCACTAGAATGACATCATCTACCTCCAGTATATACAGACGGATATGGACACACACACACACACATACGCACACAAATCAATAATAGATAAGAACAGTCATCGATGTGGAAGAGGCACCCAAAGTCTAGTCTAGTTTTGTCTCGTATGCCGACTGTATGAGCATACTTGAGCAGGAAGGGGTATAGTACTTGCACTAGACCACAGTAGGTCCCTGCCAAAGTATGAATTTGACCAGGTTTTGATTTGCTTCACCGTTTTGATCCATTTTACCACAGGGGCCACAGGTCTTCTCTTGACTCCCTCGTCCTCACAATTTGGCCTTATCTCTACCTGGCTGAAGGCGACAAGCTATTTTTCTCTCTTGTAGCTGATGCCAAGACAGATGGTGAAATATGAGTTTGGCTTCAGTGATGCAGTTGCTCTGCGATGAGTCAATGTTATTGAGGGGGGGATGAAAAGCATCGGAGTTGCCAGGCGCAAACAAAGACCTATTTAGATCATATTCATTTTCCATCAACATCCTCGCGCACTTAGGTTTTATCTCCTGCAAAGTAGCACTCTTCAACTTAACAGATTGGGAAAACAGAGCTGTTCTCTTGGATTGATTAGCTGCGTAATAACCCTGCTTGGTGTCCCTGAGGACCGGATGAGCTAGAAGACACTGTTGAGATCAACACATACATGATGAGGCTACAAGCAGCCAGTGTTTTGTACTACTCGTCCAGAGGCCACATTCCACATCGGCTCGTCTTTGAGATAATGCTCAATTTAATTAGAAATTGTAGATATCCCATTGTTTTTAATGAGAGGAGCACTTTACCAATGCGGATGAGAAATCAGAGGATCATATGCGAGCAGGGTAATGGCGGTGAGGAAGGGCCTTGGGGAATCAGACGAGATGTATTTCTTTCAAGAGATCTTTATTGTCAACTCTCTACTCTAAAAATGCTCTCCTCTAATATACTTTAACATGGAGAGATGAGGTACTTTAGTTGTAATACGGTACAGTGCCTGTGTGAAATTCCATGATTTGCATAAGTGCGAGGCCTATCTGTGGAAAACTTGCAAACACGTTTTCCTCTCCAGTTTTTGATTTTGTGTCAGCTGAGCTTGTACTCACGCAAAAAGTCATATGCACATACACACACAGCGAGAGAGAGCACAACCCCATCATGGTGTACTCTGTCCTTGCATAATCTCTTTTGCTCATTGATTTTCATCCTGGTGCAGCCGGGCCCATCTGCAGGGTGCGAATGAAATGCAAATGTATTTGTTTGCTGGGGGAGAGCACGGGAAGGGAGCATTGAGCCATGAAAGCTGGTTGGCTGGCATGGGGGTTCAACAGGGCTCTCTAATTCCTTTGCCAACTCGGTGGCATGCTTAGGGGCTTTGACCTTTTTACCATACCACTGTCCTAGAGTGAGATAGGGTGCCAGAATCTATGCCCCACTGATAGGACCACACGTTTTTATGCTCCCTATGTGTCCGGGCTATTGAGAGGCTACTAAAATCTCCCCCAAGGAGTTGAAGTTTTGTCAGGGTTTAAAGGCTGTAGGAAAAATGAACTTGTGGTGAATGTGCTTGTGACTGCCCGTGCATATCACTTAACAAGGCCAGTTAATGACTTGTCAGCTAGCAAAGGTTAATGTATGATGTATCAGCAGAGCAAAGGGTAATGTATAATAGATATACCTTCTTAGGGGAAAAGATGCACATTTGGATTTCATATTCGATTAGCAGCCGCAGCCAAGTGGAACAGGCTGTGTGAGATTAGTATTTTCCTCACAGTGCCAAATGTGATGTGGATATTAAGGAGGTCTAAATTGCGCAGAAGGAAGCAGGGGAGCACATATCCATGTGTGCTGTGGGAAGTTTTCACACATTAATTGTATTCGAAGGTGAGATATTGACGGCGTCAACGTAATAAGGATTCTGTCAGGGTATTGGCGCGCTGCCCGCTAACGGGAACTGTGCTGTCATCATCTTCAGCCTCCCTTCGGGGTCTCTAAAGCGGCAATGACAGCGTTGTGACATCAACAAGAAATGTTCCTATGGGCGGTGTGGCTTGAGCCATCAAACTGTGATTACTTGTTGACGCTTGCGATGGATAAACCAGGCTGGTAAGACCTGCTGTCAAGGTGCTGACATACAGCCTCGCTCCCTACCCACACCATGTCAGGGTTCTGCTGTGATTTGTCACCCCCTTGACAAGACTGTATCGCTGCAGTGTGAGGCAACAAAAGAAAGGCTGGACATCAGTCCTGGGGAGAACATTTTACTGATCAACAAACGTGTCCGCTCAAAATGGTAGCCTAACGCAGAGGATAGCCATCCGTTCGGTCCTTACAGACGCTGCAATTTGTCTGTAAGACCTTAAATGAGAGAGAGGTCTGTTTTACATCTAGCAATTAGTCTCCACATTTATTGGGATGGACACAGACTTAGCTGAAGCATGGGGGATTAAGGCCACATGCCCTTCCTGACACCCAATGGTGGGTTTGAACCCACAGCCTCTGGCTTTTTAGTTCCCATTGTACTGGTCTACCACTGAGCTACTGCAGACCCCTGTAATGACCTTAAATAACCCCCTTTGGATGTTTGATTCACTCATTCTGCCTCAGATGGCTCAAGCTGCTCTCTTCTCTTCCTCATTTGCTTATTTATTTGTATGTTTGCTCTCCGCCCCTGGGTCAAGCACCCCTCAGACAGCCAGAGCACATCTCCTGCCCCCACCTCCCCTTGGTGAAGTCTTTTGCCAAGACTCTTTGCCCAATGACGCCAACTCGGTTAAGATTAGATTTGAATTTATGAAGATTGCCTCACCTGGCTCACTGGTGTAATCTATGCTGTTGTTGTAATTCACGTTTAGGCCCTCATTTCCAATGCAGTCAAGGGGACCCATATTTCACCATGACAATGTAATCACAGGTCCACATTAAAAAGTCATTATTGTTTAGAATGGGGAGCTGGACTGAGAAAACACTGACTACAGCATCGCTGTCTTTGTCATTCACAAGGATGTTTGCCGAAGAACAGCAACGGCATTGTGATTTAAACACAACTTTATTGATCAGATGGAGGGCTCGGATTCCCCCCCTCTCTCTTTCTGTCTCTCTCTCTCTCTCTCTCTGACACACACACACACACGCATGCTACAGAAACACAAACTAATGGCACTGTACATTGAATCCGCTGCTGCTTGGTACTGATCATTGAGTAATCTTTGTAATGAGGCCTGATCCTACCAGATTAGCACATGGATAAGTACACAACATTTATGGTAATAGTTTAAACAAGCTGTAATCAGACTCTGCCCTTGTTGTTCTCGGATCCCTTGATCTTTTTAATCTGTTCATGTGCAACACATTTTTCCTCTGTTCCATAAATTAGTCTGTGTGGTTTATAAAGTCATGGCTCCTTTTAGGTGCTTTACATCATGAATAAGCATAGTACATGTCAAGCTAGACTCTCTGTGAAATAGCTATGTGTTATTTATGGAGTTTTTCTTGTTTATATACCAAGTACCTGCTGCCAGTGTAATGGGGATCTCTGTGTTCTAATCAGTAGCACTCACCAGATCCAGCATCACAGATCTTGTGTGCTGAGCCTCATTTCATCACAGGTTGAGCTCACCAGCCTTCTCATCCTGTTTTGCTCACAAGGCAGGAAGGAGAGAAAATGGGAGTAATTTCTATTTGATAATCCTGGATAAATCTTTAGACATGGACTATTATATCAGAGCATTTGGTGACTGGGCCAAGCTTTGAACGTGATACCAGAGGTCATTGTTCTTGAGTCTGTTTTTAGTGACAAGATGTAATCAAATAATAACAGAAAAGTGGGCTTGAGTTTTTCATAACAGAGGTGAACCAAATAGCTTAGCATGTGGACGGCATAGCTCAGTAGGTAGAGTGGTCATCTGGTGATCAGAAGATTACAGCTTTGATCCCAGCACCTGCAGAGAAGCGTGTTGAAGTGTCCTTGAACAAGACATTATTCCCTTAACTGCTCTGCCCTGTGATGGACTGGTGACCTGTCCTGGGATTTACCCTGCCTTTCGCCCAATGAGCACTGAGATAGGCTCCAGTTCTCCTGTGACCTGACTTCGGGTAAGTGGATGGATGGTGGCCGTTTTATTATCTTTTCAAGCTCTTCCTTGAACGAGAGAGATTCTACGTGAATGCGAAATGAATCATGTGTCTCATTGGCTCTCCACTGAGCCAAAAACCTTTTGGCCAGTGAGAGATTAACCCTCACACCGCCGCCTAATCTGATCAGGATGCATTCATTGTGAGCCATTAACAAGCCCCTTCTCCACCCCTACTTGAATCAATCTGATTTCTGAGAGGATCAATAACTTCTTTTCATGTCTCATTCTTCATACATTTTTCCACTGCAAACCCCACACATGCACACAGGTGTGCATACACGGACGTGCTGTTCTGCACATCATTGACTATCTCCACTTTCTTCAGCATAACCTCAGAATTGAACTTTCTTCATATCAGCCTTCAATCTCTTCCTGTCAGAATGTGTAATGGAATTAAACATCTTATCCCATATCCTGCCTATCAAACATGTTTTTTATTTCTGTGCAGTACATAATTAATACAGGAAACGGGGATGGATGCCGAATGAGGAATACCTGAAATGACTCCAAACCACTGGGCCTACACAAGTAACGGAGAACAACTGGGTTTGATTTAATGGAACTTCTCTAGTATGAAGTCACAGCCTTGCCAAGGCCTTGGTGGCTCCTTGATCCGTTTAAATCAATTTAGACATGAAACCATGTCCAGGGTATTAGAGGTGTATTATTTTGGAATTTGAAGGGCAACATGATTTCAAAGAAATGCATAGGGCTGTATATCTAACCCCAGATAAATTGGGATTGCAGAGCCTTTGTTTGTGCTGAAGCTTTGTTTTCCTCTAGATTTACGATCATTGGGGGGAGTGTTTGCTGGAGCTCATGTGATTACCGCTTACACACTGATTTATAACTCACTTTTAATTATCTGAGGGGGTCTGTGGCCTGCCTGTGCCAGTGCATCCCTTCTTTAGGGACCAGGAGCGAAAAACAGCCCTCTTTGGTTTCCTCCCCACCCATCCTCCCTCCTTCAATGGGACTTTGACAAGAGTCTGCTGAGCCACTGGCAGTATCCCAGTCATCACAGATGGATGTCACAGACATTCATATGCAGTCTGGTCTGCCTGCATAGAAATATGAATCTGCAGTCCACCGGACAAGCGATCATCACACTCCCCGATGTCCTATAAATTATAAGGTTGTGGGAACTGCACAAATCGCCGCTCAGACCTACCATCTTCAGTTAATAACTTGATGTTGTCTTTTTTATGGAGACTTGTGCTGTGGTTTTCACTATGAAATCAGACTAGGCAGGTCTGATTTCAAACAGTAACTTTTTCTTATCCATGATAGCTTGTCCTTTGGTTCCATAATGTCTAAAATAATAATCTCATTATTTCATTCATAGGGTGGCATGGCTCAGGAGGAAGAGAGGGTCAACTAGTAGTTGGAAGGTCGCTGGTTCGATCCCCGGCTTCTTGAGAAAGCATATTGAAGTGTCCCTGAGGAAGACCGTGAGTGACTATCTGCATCTTGTATCACTCTGCTAAGTCCTTCCCACCAAATATATTTCCCCTGCTGACCTAGGAAAAAAAGAAAAAGTTGCCCTCTCATATCATTGTGTAATTCTGACTTAGAAGGCTGTTGCTCATCTTAATTCTACCACCTTTTATTTTTTCTTCTCAGTGATGAGCCCCAATTATAGTCTTCCTCTCGATGAATTTCCTAAAGCTAGCTCCATCGACACATTTACTGAACAGCAGGCCACTGAGTGCAGGTAGAGGAACTATAGGCCTACCCATGCAAAGGATGATCCATCTGACTGCTGTTGTATCATAAAGACAAGGTATCAAATAAGATTACTCGGTTCCAATAACAAGAGAACAGGGGATGTCCTGCAAAATCAAATTAAAAACATTAGCTGACATCCGTATACAAATCAGAATGTGCTACAGACCAGACCATGGAAACAGAGGCATTGTTAATAACGTTGGGAGAGTCTGTTGTCATTGTGCTTTTCATAACCATAAAGTCTTGGCTGCTTCCAGAAGGACAGGACGTGTGTACAGGCGGGTTAATTTCAAATGGGGCTATTTTGTCACTCCTAATTATTTTTTATGTCACTCATTAAGCTGTCTCCTGGGGATAGAGCCAGCAGTCTGTTTGGAGCTCATATCATCATCCAGGCTCACTTCACCATCAACCAAAAAGGCTTCTTTCTGTCTGCCACTCAGATCACCGGGAGCATCAATACGCCCACCCGTTTCTTCTCACATTCCCATCTTCTCCAGGGCTGTGAGAGGCTGGAGTCTTTCCCAGGATACTTTGGACAGAAGGCAGGGGTAACCCTGACAGATGGCCTTTAGATCACATGAGTATCTACAGGTAGACATACAGCCCCTCACACTCATTTTCATACCTGTAGAACATTCAGAAACTGATCCAGCTGTTATGTAGGTGTTTTAGACTGTGAGAGGAAACCATCTTGTAGAGACACATAGAGTACATGCACAATGCCACCCCTCTAATCACCCAATGGTGATTAGTAATTAATATGCAGGTGTTGGAGACCTCAGGATTCAATCAAATCGAGAGTAGCCCACTGCCTGATAGTGAATGCACTATTCCAAGCTCTGGAGATACACCATGAGCGCTTAAAAGTTGATATATTTGTGGGATGATGTTATTGAACAGCTTGGTATTTCAAAGTAACTGACTCTGGCTGGGTGATGGGTTCTGTCTGAGCCCTGGGTACATTGTCATGAGGAATAGGAAGATGAGGCATGTGGATATTTGCTCTGCCAAGTCTGTCTCATCTTCACTTTGATGACCTCCCAATCCTGTCTCTCCCCACACGTCTACCTCCACCCCCTTAGCTTATCAATGGAAATCCTATTAAACATTGGTACAGAACAACATCTGAAAATCAATGCTTGGCATATCACTTGATTAGATCTGTGTATGGAGCCTGTTGTGTGAGCAGGTGTAGTGTGTAAGGGGCTTCTCGGGAGCTTGTCCTTACGAGGCTTTGTAATGAGATTAGCGGAGCCTGCGGGACCCCACACGGGGGACATAATGATCAGATTAGGGGAAAAAACACTAACTTGTACACCAGCACTGAGACTTTGTCTCTGTGAGAAGAAAGACAATTCCCAGGACCACTCTAAACACCCAGCAATGTCGAAGACCACCTAAGGACATTGTTCCTGCAAGTTGACCCCAAGTTTAGGTTTAAAAAGTCTACCTCATTTGCCCCATGTCTTCCTTGACTGCAAAGTGAGCAAGGGTCATTGCTCTCGGAAACATGACAATACCAGTGCTTCAGTAAGTGCGGGTGTAGAAGTGTGTGCTGAAGGTGGTGGGCATTGGGGGAATTGCTGGTGTCACTTTGATGGATTAGTTCTCTCATTGCTAGCTTCAGTGATTAGGTCAGCGACCCAAGAGACAGCCACATGCCCGCTGCGAAATGCTGATGCTAGACTTACTTACCGATTATAAGTCGCTGCATCACTGCCAAGCATTTCTCCACAGAGTCTCCAAGCAAAGGTGAATAATAGGTAGAAGTCCCCCAAAGAGGGAAGGGAAGCGGGCTTCAAAGAGCAAGTGCTGTTTATTTGGTCAAATCTACCCTCCGAAGCCCCGCTGAAGTTGACATTTCATAGGTTCCGTGTTTGCATATCCTTTTCAGATATGCATGGTGCCTCTCCCTTTCTGTGTGAGTTTGTTTAGCCACATCCACACTTACATGATGCAAATGTGCATGGAGTTGGACCTTAGAAGCAAAATGTCACACACACAAACACACACTCACTCTAGAGCTCCCCTCTCAGTACGCCATCCTCCTACACAGCAATGCTATTCCCCTCGTCCCAGCAGCCCACTTTCATTTGTTCAGTGGTGAATTCCCTGGCTGTTAAACTGAAGGATTGACTGTGGAGCTTGTCTGGCTTTTATCTTTCGTCCTAATTTATGTTTGTTTCCCTCCTATGAAGGGTAGGACAAGCCAGCATTCAGCACTATCATTTTGTCTGAGACAGGCTGATCTACATGGCCCTCAGTACAGTATCCAAAGACATATAGTCCTCTGCAGATCCTCCCATTGTTCCTCAAAGACATAGCAGCAATACTGTACTAAGGGAGATGATGGCAACACAATTTTATGGGCTATTAGAGGGAAAGCTATGGATCAGGTTGGCCACAGTTTTACCACACAGCGGAGATATCCATCTGTCTGACACCACTTTAGCCCTGGTTTAATGATACATAAATAAGATAATCCTTTATTAATCCCACGGCGGGGAAATTTGCAGTGTTACGGCAGCATGGGGTATGGCACAATCACAAGAAGAGGGTATTTTAACATCAATATCAAAGTAAAATATAATAAATAAGTAAATAAAAAAGCAACACATAATGAATAAGTAGACAGATTAACGGTTATTCAGATTATTGTGCATATGAAATACTGATATTGCAGTTGGTTATACATTGATATTGCACATGAGTGAGTTTGGTATTACTGGGGAGATTTTATCTGTTTTCGTATGGCTCCAGAAATCACACAGTATTCTTTCCTATAATACCCTCATCATCTAGACAGAGAGTACTTCATTAATTAAGTAGTTAGTCATCCTCAATTTGTAAGACTTGTCTGTTTCTGGTGGGGATGTTCTTTTTTTTGCTGTTTTCAGCATGTTCTGAAGGCAAGAGCTAGTCTTATTTTCAAAGATGCTCCATTGCTTTATTATACCATGTCACAACATAATCAGTGTATATTTAATGTATACCAGAGGCTTGCAGCTCGTTCCTTTCATGCATGGTGGACATTAGAGATGCACTTTATTCTCAGTGTTCAGGTTCACAGCAGGTTCTATCCTCCAAATAGCTCTGAGAACAACCATGGTACTTTTGGGATTTCCATTACTGTAGGATCAAAATTATTGCCATGGATCAGACGGTACATCAGATATAAGATATTGCGGTAGTTTTATTATTCAACCAAAGAGGAAAATAAGTTTGTCAGGAAGTGTGGTATGCCCACATAAAGAAGTCAGGCCTGGTGTTTGCAATATTGATGTCTGTGTAAACAAAAAGTACAGCAGACATCAACTCTTCTGGATTGAAAACAAAGGGACGCATGAATAATGAGCTCTCTGATCGCAGTAAAAACCTTCGCCAAGCCAAGCACCACCACAGCAGCATCATAAAGATAAGACAGGTGTTTCCCTCTGCTCGCCATTCACTGTGGCAGAGCGTTGGCTTTTGTCGCAACACTGACAATTCATTGGATGGGTGCCCTTTATGGCTCACGACATGAAGAGAAAGACGCTCCCATTCTGTCTGAATGTTGTTTCCTGGCAGGCACTTATAATGCCATTTTCATTGTTCCATTGGTGGAACTAATAGACCTGGCTTGGTTCTGACTGTTTGCCGAGCCACATGCATGTTTCAATATGACAACCTAAATAGTAATTGTTGAAAAAGTTATGGGCCTGGTTTGAACAGAGATGTTCGCCTGGAACAGAGGCACTCCACTGACAAAACAACATGGCAGAGGCCCCAACAGAAATAGCCAACCAGGATGATTAGCACTGAAAAATAGTCCACTAAACCCTCTGTGTACTTTGGGCTGGAATAAATGAATTGACGAACTGCTGCATGTGGACCTGAAAAGGAGAGCAATGCATGTGTTCAAATGAAGACTCGTCTGCCCTCTTCAGGTCTGGAAAATAACAGAGATCAGTCTCAAAATGATCCGTTACGCACAGGGTCATTGGTGGTAACGGGATTTCTGAATGTTAAAAAAATCCAATTAACCTGATGGGGGTTGTTGGGGGTGGCGTATTAAGTGTGTCTGTGTTTTTTGCAATTTTATATTCTTTTTCTGTCTCCGAAGCCCTCAAGGAGAACATCTAACTGAACTCACTAGGTAACTTATTTGCAATTAGATTTGTTTTATTTGCCCCATTTCTTCGCACCAGTGTCACTGGCTGCTGCGGGAGTCATTTACCTCCTCACTAAAAATAGTTGAATCGCGAAACCATTTCCGTGTCCATGCACGTGTGTGTATGATGGCTTGTATACGTGCACACATGTATGAACATGGGAATAAAACCCGCAGCACACGGTGCGTTGTATGTGTGTGGGAGGGTGTGGCAATCTGTCTACAGTTTTGTAGCATTTCCCGTCCGGGAGGCCTGATTCTCTGGGGGGGGGGGACTCCAGGGAAATTATACCTTCCTCCCATATCATTCTATCTTCCCTGAGCCTGTTGAGCTTCCCTATTCTCCACAACCCCCAACTACCACCGCTGCACCTGACACTGTAATATGTCTATAGCACTATCATCTTTCCAGTCTTGTCTTGAACTCGCAGTAATTGTCTGCGAGGTTCCATCAGAAATACACATTCAATACTCCACAGCCTCAGATGACCTCAGACAGAGGATGCAATTATGATGGGCCTAATGCCCCGGTGAGCGGTGCTACCAGAGTGCTTTCAGCTGAACAAAGCTGCACATGCACCACAGAGCCTGTGATACCCATCGCCCTTCAGGATTGAATTTGCCAGGTGACATCACTGTATATCAGAAGACAAAAATGGGGGACTTTAATGGCCATCGAATCAGAGTGATAGCCTCACTCGGATTGAGCCGAAACACCTACTTTGCACCCTTGAAATCCCTTTGACATGTCACATCCCTCTCACAAGATCAGTTACAGGCATCCTCTCCATCTTGTGGATGATACGTGAGAAATAATCTGTCAAGTGATGGTGGCTCTCAAAACAAAGCGCCTCATAGACTTGAAGTGGGGTAATAATAGAGATTTTTACCAGTGTAATTGCAGATTATACACAGACTGCCTAAATCTTCAGACTGGAGCGGGTATGGAGCGGTTCAGCACTAAGCCACATGGTCATACACAGAAGATTTACTATACATTGCAGTTGAATGATCTCAGGAGAATGGAGCCTGGGGATCAGGTACAGAGTCCTATTTCACCCTCCACTGGGGGTTAGGCTGAGGTCACGCTGGGTTTTTTCTCTTAGTGCGTTCTGCTTCTTCAACAAAGAGTTAATCAGGCATGAGCCTTCCTAACCCCCCCACATATTGGGTAGTGAGTTGAAAGCGACTTGAATGACGAGTGTTTGGCTTTGGTGAACCCCATTCTGCTTGGGGACGATGCCTCCCCACGATGTCTGAGCATCTCTTGACAAAGGATAAATCAAGTGAGATCCACTGAATCCTGTGTGCTCGGTCTAGTCATCTTAAGCGATCCTGTCTGAAAAGGTAGTGTCCTGTTAGAGCTCACACGGGATCGAGGCCTGGGTTTAGGTAGCTTTTGAAGTTCCCATATGTTATTGAAGGTGCTTGTTCAGCTGGGATTTCCTAACTCATCCTGATGAAGCGTTAACCAACTAAGATCGCCTCAAGCCTGTTTAGCTCCTATGGTTGGCATCAGGAGGAGGAAGGTTAGACGGAGGTTTCATACAGGCTGCAGAGATGCCCGTGTGTGTGTGTGTGTGTGTGTGTGATTTTAACAAATGATGCTTCAGTCACAAACAAAGGCACAATCAATCTCTGCACCAGAGTGGTACTAAATGTTTGCTGCGTCGACCTGAAACATTGACTTTTGTGCCCTGATGACAAATGTAAATGCAGAAAAACTGTGTGAAAGCATCAATATGGCTCGAAAAGGAATTTACTAACAGCGTCTTTAAAAATGGCACACACAATCCCACCCTCTGAAGGAAATAATAACTTTATCGATGAATTAATGGCTTCTTGTACAGTGCACAGTGCTGTGAAGGCTAATTTCAGACTGACCTTTATCGTTTTACCTTTTCACATCATGGTGATCCTTTTTCCTTCATGATATAGCAGCGGTGCAGGGAAATCACAACAGAGAGCGGCGAGTGTTTTTGATACATCCTCTAGTAATAAAACCAATATTGCAAGATAATTGTCATGGATTTTTACTGTATGCCCAGCAAATTTCTCCTGTAGGGAAAATTGTCAAGTGGTCGCAAATGAATTTTTGTTTTTATTAGATCACAGTAAAACAGTGCCTTACAATCTGAGACTTAAGGCAATAGCCCGGCTTTATAGTCAATGGAATCAGCAATAAAAAATGCATG
Source organism: Regalecus glesne (assembly GCA_900302585.1). Lineage (NCBI taxonomy): Eukaryota > Metazoa > Chordata > Actinopteri > Lampriformes > Regalecidae > Regalecus > Regalecus glesne. The sequence continues at coordinate 14,227 of OMLC01104313.1, read as the reverse complement.
CCTGAGTAGATGCATACCAATGTAATTTGCAACATTAGTCAGAGTTTGGAGCCACAGTGGCACAGCGGTTAGCACGCTGGCCTCAGAACAAAAGGGTCCTGGTTGGAGTGCTGTACCAGGTCTTTTCTGTGTGGAGTTTGCATGTTCTCCCTTTGTCTGCGTGGGTTTCCTATGGAGCTCATGTTTCCTCCCACCATCTAAAAAAGGACATACAGGGATTGTAGATGAGATTTAGCTTGAAGCTATAATCTTGTGCAACACATTGAATGGGGACATTAATGCAAAAAGCTGCACAGCTTCCCTTTAAACACAGGCATGGGTGCAAGTCCATGAATACTGACACTTGTCAGACAACGTGCAATATCGGTTTTGACTCGACTTGCTTTATGTGAAGTAGATTATAGCCAACAAAAGACAAAACGGGCTTATTCTGAGGTCTTTCTACCAAGGTCTGAAATAAACAGCAAAGAGGATTTTGAGGTAAAACCTACTATATAGCCGCATGACAGGAGAGAGGTAGCAAGTCTCTCTACATTAGGGTCCCTTTTATTTATCTTAATGTAGCTTTAGATTATATTGGTGCTGGTCCAGCATGCCTCAAGTCAATCTCATGAAGCCAAAAGTTCTTGTTGGATTTCATATCCACATAGGAATATACAGACAACACATTTAAAGAACAGGATAAGTCTATAATAAATCAATAAATATGTTTTCTATCTGAATTGCAGAGATTTCAAATTGTGGAGAGTGAGGCATGCAGGATGAGTCGGTCTGTTCCATTCTGTCTCTGCACCCTGTCAGAATGAGCCATGGATGGGCAGGTAGGATTGTCCAAACCAGAGAGATATATGTTCCAGTAGGCTGTAAATCCACCTCGGCCTTCCATTTGTTTACACCTCCTTTTTCCCGCCAAACAAACTGCTAGATTTCCCATGAGAGCTCCCGGCCCCCCACACAGCGTCCCTGGCGGACATGCTTTACAGGCAACACAGTCAAATGAAAACAGTTAAAATGCCATTTGTTAAAAGGTGTGTGTTTGTGCTGAGGGGGATGGTGGGTAGGGCTCAGGGTTGTTAGATTGGGAACCAGCTAAATAATCAGAACATAACAAGAGTGTGCCATAAATCGATCATGCCACTCATTCTATTGAATAAGAGCTGGTGTGATTCACTTCTCGGGCAAACTGTTGCTCAAATTTTATTATAATCCGTCTCCTGATTCATTCATCAAACACCAGGACAATGGGACCAGTGGAGTGGGTGTGGGAGACTAGAAATGTTCTCAAGCCAGAATCACACAGCCGTCCTTCAAACCTAGATTCATCATTTTTGTGAATTTAAAAGCACCATGATGTCTCCAAGGGCACCGGTTAGGAGACAGAACATCATGTGGACTGCATGCTTAGTGGTCAGCTTCAAGAAATTACATCTGTGAGAAATGAAACGCATCTTCTGTTTTAAATTCATATTCAAATTCTCCCTTTTAATCCACACTATAAAGACAGGATCTCATTTGGCTGAGAAGGGGGAAAAAAAACATCCCACATTTCTTATGTATTTTTTATCTTTGCTCACTGTGTGTAATGTTAAGGAGAGCATTTATAATTCATCACAGCCAACTTTAGGATGGGTGCACACAAAATATAACAGTAGATTTCTACTCGTATTGCAATTAAGCTTATAACCGAATTAATGTCGATGCTGCCATCCTATCTAAATTCCAGTAATTACAGTGGTACTGAATAACTGTGACACCAGATTTTCATCATCCTCTCAAAATGGTGAGAAATGGGCTAATTATAGCAAATCAGTGCAAAAGCTGATCAGAATCTGTCCATTTGCGTGCCTCGTGTTTGAGTCTCATGTCAGGGTGCTGTGGTGTTTTATTTTAACAGCAGCTTGCAGACAAGTTGACATATTTCACATCTGAAGGACATGACCCTGGTTGTTTATTTGCCATGATGAAATTGTCCAGAGGTTGATGACTCCGTAAATAACCCATTCACGGAGCGGTAGCTCTTGGCTTCCGACTGGCTGGGGTAATCATTATTGTGTAATCAAATTGGGACAGATGTGGCTCTTTAGGTATGTCTCCCAGCACACTAAAAGCATTACCTGTGTCCATTTAGACCCAGTGATCTGAAGGCTGGTTGCCTCTTTGACTTCTTCTGTCTTTTACAGGTGAGGATTTTTCCCTATTGGTTGTTTTCTTTATTTGTTTGGTATGGGAGTTATTGCCCTCTCTAATGTAATCCCATCTTTCAACAGGATAATACAGCTGAGATACACTTTCACATCGACAATAGCCATGAGAGGAACACATCATCAAGACCACACTAACTCAATTAGGCCCAATCAGCAGACCTGGTCATACACGCTGTAATCTAATTCGCTGTCAATTAATTGACATCATGTGGCAGGAGCTGTCTATAAACGCCAGAGCAGCTCAAAAAGCCACAAGTTACAATAACAGGAAGCCTGCTACTTTTCCAACACAGATTTGAAAAAAACGACTTTTTACCAGTTTCCCAGCCCCATCAAATCTATCTGCGAATGTTTATTTTTTTCTTTACATTACATTGTGTATTGTAAAGTTGAATAACACAGAGCATGTGTGATGCGAAACAAAGAGTGCAATTGCCTAGAACGGTAGCGTTGCAGTAGCTTGCATTTCCTCTTTCAGCAACCAGCTTTATGTCCCTGCCACTGGTTAGCTCTTCGACCTTGAAGAATGAAAAGGAAAGCTGAGTACTAAGCCTCCCCCTACTAGTATATAGCTTCCCCATCATCAAGATTCCTACACTGCCTCTCGGCGGCAACACGTGGTAACTGGGTATCATAAAATCCTAAGCCGGACTACATTGGAATCTCTGAGCAGGAGTGGGCCCCAGAGGTGTGATGCACAGGTCCACCGTTGAATGGATACGTCCTAGCATCCATCAACCGCTGTCCCACCTATAAGTCAAATAGCATCCCCAGTTGCCTTGTGGGTGTCCACTGGAACGAAAATAGCTAAGAGAGCAAATCCTGACAGAAAACACAGTTTTGGACTGTCAGGCAGTTCAGTGTTTTGAAGCATGGTCTCCTGCAGCCAAACTGATATCAAACGTATCACTTCACCTTTCCTTTGGATCATACCAGGGAGGCTGAGAGGGAAACCCTACTGCCAGGGCAACACAAGACCTCCATACACCTGCCCAGGCCTCTTGTGTCTTGGAGAAGAAACTCCAGCTTTGCCATGCACAACAAGAGGTCAGCAGCTACCGGCTTTAAGCCCTTTCTTAATTGGCATAGAGATGGGTACCAGGGGCTTTCTCAAATGGTGGGAGAGATGCCCAGGTCTCAGTGGTCAGTTCTCACCCACCTCAAGCTGGGCAACCCCCCAACCAATTAGGTGCTCTCCCACCACAGCCCAACTGCTTCTTTCGGTGCATAAACCTTACAGAAGATCAGCTTGAGAAGATGTTGCTCAGGACTTTCTTCCTTGGCAGTAGGCACTCTGCACTGGGCTGCTGGCACACAGAACCCCCTTGGCTCAATACTGAGAAGCAAAGAGAATAAAGAGAAAGAAACAACAATAGGACATCACCAGGACCGGCCTGCACATGTATCAACTGGAGCTCAGTCTGCTTTCTCACAAATTGAACTGCACAGTCACAGCAGACGTTGTGCTCAAACCCAACTCCCAGGCTCAGGTAATCTATGGTCTCCGGTGGCTTTGATGCTGACCACAGTAGTCACAAGTGGCAAAGCTGATTTACCAATTGTGGGAGTTACTCCTGTAAAATGTCTAGCGTTCTATTCCACACCTTTCCAGTGTTCACATTTGAGTACCCCTTGTATTTTCCATGTAATTCACCATGAAGTCTAGTTGTCCAGATTAGCCACCACACCATGCTTTGTCAGCACAATTTACTGCCCCAATAGATTCAGTCTATGGACAATCCATAAAGTCTTCACTGTGTGCTCCCCCATAGCTGTTAGACACCGTGTTGCAGAAGGAGAAATTAAGGGGCCAGGCAAACAGGAATCAATAAACATATAATGTGCTGCTGTTAATGGAAATGTCATCAGCAGAAACCTCAAAGCTCTACTGAGCGATGAGCCAATTTTCCTGACTCTATCTAAACCACTCACATGTAAAACTGCAGAACATGTCCAGGATTGTTAAGTGTATACAATTGCAACAGCCCCCCTCTGCCAACGCCCCAAAACAGAACGAATTCTCATACCAATTAAATTTAACTGCCTCTAATCCCAGTTCTGCATGAACCATAGGAAATTGGGTCTGAACCTGGGAGATGAAAGAAAATCTTCCTAGGAGGATGATTAATGAGACATAAACATTTACTATGTGGTTATTCTGCTGGCCAGTGGCCTTCTTTCTACCTTTTCATGATCCCCTCCTTATTGAGTTATCATAAAGTATGCTGGGCTTCTCTCTGAAGACTGCATCCGAGGTTGATTGACTGAGACATTGGCCATATCTCTTCCTGAGGCATCGGCACTGCACGGTCATGGTCATGTCTTTGGGTCACAGAGCACAGGAAGAAGCAACACTTAACCTTTAATATTACCGTGGGCCTTCCTGCAGTCCCCCCCCAGATGTTTTCACATGTGTAACGATGTTAAATCATGAAGAGGTTCAGATCAAAATTAGATAGACCTCAATGTGTATTCATCTCACATGAGAAGCAAAATGTTATCATCAGTGTCTATTAATGCGAGTGGTTTTTTTACTGCTTTTAGTTAGGCCAACATAAAAAAGGTCAGGTTTTACGTTATTATGATTAATCGCCACATTGTGGGCGCAGATATGGACTTAGATAGAGTGTGGGGGTTTAAGGCCAGATGCCTTTCCTGATGCTCCATGGTGGGATCAAACCCATGATGCCTGACTTGTCTTTTCCTGAAAGCTACCATGGCCCCCAAGCCTTAAGTCTCACTAAAAATAATCTATTCAGGGAGAGAGGTCCGTTTTGCATGTCACGATTATCCATAGATTGTGGGGAAGGACACGGACTTCAATGGAGCTTGGGGGATTAAGGCTGCATGCCCTTCCTGACCCCCCACAGTGGGTTTGAACCCACAGCCTTTGGAATCTCAGTTCCCAAAGTATGCACTCTACCACTGAGCCACTGTGGCCCCCTCGGGGCAATACAAAATTAAAAATTTAAATTCTAGCTACATAATGTATTTGAAACAAGTAAAAGCAAGTAAGTTCAGCAATTAATGTATCTCATTAGAAACATACAGTAGTTCCTCTGCTGTCCCAGGAAAGCTCATTAGCTAAAAAGAGCTGTGAAAAGCGGAAATCAACTAAGGTAAAATTAGGTCTAATAAGTCTCAATGCAGTCAGTGTTTCTAAGCTTTGCACATCTGTCGGGTACGGTGCGCTGCGATGTAACGTAATAGAACATAATTTGAATTATTTCACAAGCGAGAATTTGACAGACTATGTCTTAGATTAAGGATAAATTGAATTAGGGCATCTCTGCTCTAGAGTAAAGACGCTTGCATGGGAAACAGACCCATTTGTTGAGGAGCAATTGCTTTGAGGCTTAATTCCCAGTGCAATCGACTTCTAATATGCGAGGGAAATGTGGAAACCGGTTTATTGTGAATCCCCTTCCTTCCGACGTGACCATCCCCATGTAAAAAGTCATTTAAAGTATGCATTTAGGTGGGAAAATGGCTTTTGTATAATCAGTTTAATGGGCATGAGGTTATGAATATGAGCTGCTATTCAATATGAATGCTCATTTTGGCTCTACTGTGAGTTTGGCATAATTCTTTGTGGCTTCATTCAAAATCCAAAGGGAGAAAGCTGAGATGCAATCAAACAGTTTTACCATCAAACCTTAGGCGTAACAATTCTATCCCAGCTCCACTCTGGAAAAGGCTTTGGGATGCTCCTGTTGTCAGGATGAGACACCTGTCTGTCCTGGTGCACTCTGCTGAGGGGAACCATTTTATTAGGCCGTCATCAGCTCACGCGGAAGAAACCACAGGTTCCGCTGAAATGAGTGGCCCCCGGATCTCATTATTATTTTTCCACTCCAACGCCCTAATGAGGAGGAATCGGCCAAATAAACTTTATGACATCGCTCCCACCTGCTTGATGCCGTAAGGAGAGGAGGGCGGCATGGGAGGGAGAAACCGATGAAAGGATGAGGGCAACGAGGCTGACCAGGCTGCAGATGTCTTGTTAACACTTGACCCTGATTAGGCAGGTGGCATGAGTTCCCTCGTGTAGTCCTGTTAGAGGTTAGCCCAGTGACCTATCCCACATCCAAGTAGACATGGGCCAGTTCCCATTGGCACTGCATGAATATACTCAGATTGGACCCCACTGGGCGGAGTAGATATTTGCATCCTTTACCCAGTCTTCAGATGCTTCCTCAAACAAACATTTGGAAAAAAGAAAATGCCGAATCACAACTATGTGGCAGCCCACCCATTAGATTATACTGGGCTAAAGTGGTTTTGCCTTGTGTAGCCAGTCTCAAATGAAGCTACAACTGGTGATTTGCATTGAACTGTTTGTTGACATGTCAGCTTACTCTCTGGCACTTAAAATGAAGAGTATTTATTTCTTATTTGTTAGCTGTAAATACAGCTTAGCCAGTACGGAGTAATTCTGCCCTAATAGGATTATTCTCCCTTGGTTCTGACATCATTCTCTCCTCCAGCACTGCGGAGGACCAGTAATAACGGCCCGGGATGGGAATGGAGCAGCAAGACTTGTGGAAAAATAGCAAATAAAGACCCAGGCACCCACTGTTGGTGATACTGTGTAAAATGTGATCACGTGGACTGAGGTGATGGGAACGAGATGGGGCGAGGTGCCGAGGAGGCTTTTAAACAGCAGGAGGACTGTGACGCCTGGCAGAAGTGTTTAAATGTATGAAATGGACCAATGAGCACTCGGGTCTGTAATTATCCACTGTTCCTGACTTCAAGTCTGCAGAGGATGCCAAAGGAGAAAAACGCCACCGCAAATAGAAGAATACATGGCATGGAGATAACGCATTGAGGGTAGCAGGATGTGGAAAGGTTGGTAGATGAGACGGAATGGTAATTATCATTAGAGCAAGTGGGAATGAGTGAAAGGGAGTACTTTGCAGTTAATTGGTTGATTCTGCCACAGGGTTCATTTGTTACTACCACAAATAGTTAATTGCTTGAAATGCATCTGATTGGCTGTCACGGGTTCATTTTTTAATTGTGAAAAACTTGTTATTTTGACAGTGGGCAGTGTATGGTCTCTGCAGACATGAGGAACCTGCAATGGCTGCAACAATAACCTTCTATTCCCAATAGACAGCCCTTCACAGCCAGTAACACGTGAGTATATGAGCTTAGAGCTAAAAGCAGACATCTGCAAAATTGAACAGTATGAGGCCTGTTTTATGTGTCATAATTAGTCACCATGTTGTGGGGGGTAGATACAGATTTAGATGGAGTTTGGGGGATTAAGGCCAGATGCCCTACTGGTGCCCCACGGTGGGTTTGAACCCACAGTCTCTGGCTCATCAGTTCCCAAAGCACGCACTTTACCACTGAGCTATAAATATTCGAAAACATATGGAGGATCCTCCACCACATAAGCTTTAATTTTGCCTTGTAGTGATACCCATGGGTCAGGGTTTTTAATACCTGCTCCCACCCAAACAATCCCAACCCCTAAGATATGCATTGATTAACCAGTCAAACCTTCTACCTTACCTCAGGCTACAGCAAAATGAGCAGTGTTACACTGTTTTCCTTTCGGCTGTCTGCCAAGCATATTACACTGATTCCAAGCAGCAGCATCTCTGCATTAGGGGCCAGCGGGGTCTGGCCCCACCAGATGTCGCCATTCCACGACATGATCAATAATTTAGTGTTGCGCGTTATTACACATGACATCGGTATCACTGTCTGGTACATTCCACATATCTTCCTGTACCCGCTGTTTAAAGGTCCCTCGATCCCTCATACTCCATCTACGTCCATGTCCACCCCTCACAAAGTGGGGACCTATTGTGACGTGTAAAGATTGACCTGGACCTGTTATGTAAAGGTCAGTACTGTTAGCAGTCTTCATTTGGTGAGCATGGCGCTGGCCCATAGGCGTTCCTTCAATCAAGTGAGCAATTGGAAATGGTTTTCAACTGCACCCAATAAAAAGATAATAGAATGAATGACACACGTCAAGACATTCAGTAAACTCTTGATGGTATTGGTGTTGCTACACAGCTATCTGCAACACCGTTTGACACCATGGGGAAATGGTTTGAATGTGTTTGCTATGCTGTGATTTGAAAATTCCTTCGTTCATAGATTGGTGGACATTGAAAGAATTAACTTGACAAGTTTCCCAGATGATGATGATTAAGATAGTTGTGCATCTTTTCAAGCAATGAACATCCCTAGTGAGTCTATTTTGTCAGATGCCAATGATTGCAAGGCATAGCCTGTTGTATATTAGCCTTATAGCTTCTGGTTCTTGGCTACTAAAACAAACACACTACTTGTTGAATAAGACCAGTAACCCCTCATTAAAGACATGAACTCGCTCTCTGTCACTCAAACATACACACATAAGTTGATGAAAAAGGCTTTAGTGTGCATGTGAGAGAGAGAGATGGTTAAGGTGGACTGGTAATGCACAGCCTAGTCTATAGTACACAATGTTTCTATAAGTTATTTATAACATACTCGGACGACTGCTTTGTCTGTTTTTGACCCGCCCTCCCAAACCCGTTATATGTTCTAGTAAGCTTACAGTAACCCAGGGGACCCATGATGGATCACTAGTGCATTGACGGAGTTTTGGAAAAATGGTGTGTTGAAAATGTGGTGTTGAAGGCGTCCTCGTTTAAGAGTGAAGCCTCCACAAGGGGGAGATATAGTGGAGCAAATCAATAATGAAGCACCTAACCTACGGAAGGCACTGCACGGAGTGTTCTTGTTAGCAAACAATGTCTAATTAACGGATCTGTAAAACACCGTAATATTTGGAAACCATCCACACTGGGAACACGATCGTAGGACTCAAAACGTTATGAATATGCATAGAGCACAAGCTTTGTACTGTCACATTTTGTAGACAGCACGTAACCCATGTGCATCAAATTGATAGCACGTCCTCAACCATAATTACCGACAATCTGTCAGGATTTAAATTTAGGTAATTTTCCGTTTGTGGTCCAAGGACAATGCTTCCTTCTGAAGCACTGTTTGAATGAGGAGCAACCGAAACACATATATGGATAGAGAGAATTGATGTATTGACGTGTCAGGATCATAGCTAGAGGATCATCCGAGCACCCTCCTGTTTTTACCGGGACAGTGTTTGTCAGTAAAAGTCATTTGGTCAGATAATTGAGTAAAAGGAGACAGATGGTGGCAGCATTTACTGCTGATTACATGGAGGTCATAAACTGCCTTTCAATAGCATCGGGTGTTCAAGCCAAGACTATAAAACTGACACAGCCTGAGTCTTGAGGGGAATGCTTTAGTTATGTAGGTAGGAAGAGTGGAGGGATGGAACAGTGGTACAAGATTGGAGGCGCCATCATATCTGCTACAGATGTGACCTATGCACATCTTGAGGAGGACATAAGATGTGTCATGTCCATGTTGCTAAATTTAGTGGATGGGGGGTCCCCTCAATAGCTCTTGATCAGTTCAGGGAGCCTCAAAAAACAGATCGGCAGGATGTCTTGGCTGGATTATGGCGTAAAAAACGTCAGTGCTTGATTTGCCACACCCGAGCAGAGTTTGCATGTTGTTGCTATAGAGGCGACCACTGTCAATCACAGAGTAAAATATTCCATACCACACGCCCCCTATGCTGAGGCAGAACTGTGTGGAGTTGTGTCCACAGTGCAGTAAATATAAATAGTATATGCTGATGTAGAGCCATGCGCAGTGTTGTATAATGACACAAGGACACGGGAGGAGAAATGTTCTCAGCAAATCTGCTGGACAATGCAAAACAGATTATTCCAACAAATGGTCTATTAAATGGGCTGAGATTTATGCCCTCATCAGAGCCCAGGAAGTGGAAAGAAAAAATAAAATCAGCTGTCTAACGTTCTGCAGTATGCAGGCCACATGTCTGCATGGACAAATAACATCAGATTATCTTGAACTAAAACCTGCTGGTTTTATATTTGTATTTGTGGAACAATTCTGTTCCACTCTTCTCTAGATTTTGGCTGGAGGGTTTTGAGTGTGTCTGCTTACCATAGATTTAGATTAGTCCAGGGCACTGCCTTGTCTGAGCGCAGCCACTGTAGACATTGTTTACCAATCACACTGATGTATTTGTCTACCAACTCCACAAGACAGGCAATCAATAATCCAATTACAGGTAGATTCCCACTCCAGCATCACTGAGCAGTGAACATCCATCAATACGTTTGTCAAAATGAATGCCAACATACGTACAAAGAGGCATCAGGGCCAGTATGAGACTGCATCATCAAAAGGTTTCTGTTACCATTGAGCCAAGTCAAATCATTGGTTTCCCTACGTTTATTATTTCATATTTAGGAGTTCCTCGAAATTTAATCGGAAGAGTGTCACGCTTTTGGGAATTCAAAATTCTAGGTTTGCTCGTGTCTCCCTCTGGGTCGTCCAGGCGCTCATGGTTAAGCGAAGGCAAAGTATTCTCGCTATTGCTGGATCCATGGCTTCAATACCCCTCTAGGACATCAACAGGAAGGAGGAAGTGGTAGCATGTGTCTCCTCCAAGTCACATGACCACTAGCCCTCACTAGTCCACACATCATGGTCTGGTGGGGAAAGCACAGTGCTTGGCCGTCAGAGGAGAATGAAGCAGAGTACTTTCCCTTCACTTAACCAAGAGGCCTGGACCACCCAGAGGGGGACACTAGTGAACCCAGAATACTTTATCCAACCTAACCCTTATACCCATGTGAGGCTTAGCCAATTATGACCCACTAACTATGGACCTCTGGCTGTGGTTGGAAACGGTGCAGCTGGGATTCAAACACCCGACTGTATGACACAGAGATGTGCTAAAAAGCGCCTTAAGCGCCCCCTACGCCACCGGAGACCCGTAATTCTCATACTTTGATTCATTCATCATCCACATATCTGAAATCAGGTTGCAGATTATCATTTCAAAGTGATAGAAAAATATTGTCATATTTTGTGCTCGAGATAGATGTAGGCCATGGTTGCTCAGTGGTAGAGCACGCTTCAGGAACTGACGACCCTGCAGCAAGTTCAAACCCACCGTGGGGCATCAGGAAGGGCATCAGTCTTAATCCCCCATGCTCCATGTCAGTCCATGTTCACCCCCACAACATGGGGACTATTCATGACACATAAAACGGTCCTCTCACATGTCTATTTTCAGCTGTATAACGATAATGTTTTATTGATGCGGGAGACATTAAAAGACAAGGAATTGACCAGCTTGGAGAAATCATGTGATGTCTTTAGGCATGCCCTGATTTTTCTCATTTGCTCAGTGGAAATTTTCCATTAAGACTGATGTTCTAGCATTTCCCACCAGCAGATTTACTGTAGTAGAGGTTGCCCCCAGTGGTATACTGGTGAGATTTCAACTTAAGCGTTTTATGGAATTGTTGAGTATTACTCTGTGTTGACCCTAATGAAGGCCAACGGCAGACTTAGAGGCTCTCCGTCATTTCAGTGTCTAGCCCGAATATTGCCTCGTATATCATATGTCATACTCAATGTTCTGATGTGTGCTTTATGATGAGCGCTGCAAAGGTAATTTGAAATCCATTGGAAGTGGTAAGATATTTCATGATCTGTTCCACTGTTGAGATTTTTTGTCAAGTGGCCATTGAAAAAACTCTTCTTAATGTGGTCAGAGGAATATGCAATGTCTCCTCATCAGTATTGGCATTTATCTGCTATGCATGGCTGTCCTGCAATGAGGAGATTGAGCTCATTTGTTGCCAATAAAGACCGTCTGGACTTGAACAGTGGAATTCAGCCAGCAGTCCTTCATCTCACTCACATCAGAGGCTTTAGTCAGGTGACACAATGCTTAGTACGGTTTCCTCATAGCAAGAAGGTCCAGGGTTCAAATCCCAAACCATCCCAAGTCTTTTCCGTGTTGCATTTGCATGTTTTCCCTGTGTCTGCATGGGTTTCCTCCGGATGCTCCGGTTTCCTCCCACCATCCAAAAGACATGCATATCAGGGTTAATCCTCCTGCCTGTGCCCTTTAGCAAAGCAATAGGAAAAAGAACTGGAGTTGGTCCCTGGTCCTGCGGCTGCTCACTGCTTCTTTATAGAATATGGGTTGGGATGGGTTAAATGCAGAAGACAGTTTTATTTTGTCATTGTATGATGACGAAATAGCACATCTTTGTCTTAGCCACTTTCTCTCTTTGTCCCAGCTGTGCCCTAGTGATGCCAGGGTAAAGTGTAGAGAATCACCTGTCTGTGTGCCCCAGTTCTCTGGATGTACAAAATAAACTGGCCCGCATTAGCATAATTAGCTCCCATGGCTGTTCTTAATGCTATTTGTCCAAAGTGAACACTGTTCACAGCTCCCCGACTCTGACCTGTCTGTGCTGGTTTAACGCTCTCTGATTCCTGCTCCGCTGGCATTCATGGCTATTAAAGTCCCATCCATTTCAGCTAGGTGAATCAGACATTAATGAAGATTGACTCTGGCCATTTGCCTCGAGTTACTCTGTTCATTTACTCTCGGCGGTACCATGGCTGTATCTTGAATGTAGAGCAAGAATAGGGGAAGGGGGGCGGGTGGAAGGTTTGGTGATGGAGGTTACAGAGGAGGTTGGCCCTGCTCTGGTAGTCAAGACCCATTCATACTCATCAGAATCATCAAGTGTTAAGGCCATATCTCTCTCCTGTCTCTCCGTCTCCCCAGGCACAAATCGTACTCGCTCTCATGTTGATCAGCACACTATGAAGGGACCATTGCAAACATCCAGAGGAGATACTCCTTGTGAGTAAATATTTGTTGTCCCTGTTTGGTTAATGACCAACACTCTCTCACAAAGCACACAGTTGAGGACTGTTCCTAATAACCACTTGCTAGGAATCACTCTCTGTCTCGTATTCAGAGGTTTTACTAGTGCATGATTTCTCTGTGTTGATGTTACTCAGAGGGGGGAAATGCTCATGTAGCATTTATTCCAGACTGCTTGTTAGCTTTATGTAGGGGACGTGTGTAATATTTAACCATGCTTGTATCTCATTCATAAATCATGACCAGAAGAGCAACACTGAATGTTATACAAGAGTAGAAATGTGGAACAGACTGCTCTGGAAATGGGCCGTTTTTTTGAGAAAAACAAATCAAAACCTACGCACAAGATATTTGACCCGACTAAACATAGACCGTATCACATGTTATGATGTACTTTGAATCATGGACAATGTTTTGTTTACAGTTGCAGCCAAAGTGTAAAGGACTGCAGTTTACTTTGGCAAAGACTGGTGCGAGAGCCAGTGAACAGAGATCACTCCAGAGCCTCTATCCATTTCCTGCATGCTGGGACTAGGAGTAGACAGGCTGAGCTACTGTACATGCGTAGAGCAGTGATTGGACCAAAGCCCATCAATCACAGAACAAATCCCCCCCCAGACTTCCTCTCTCCTCCCTTCCTGGTGCGGCCAGGGAGGGGGAGGGAGGGGAATGGATCTTTTCTGTGTGAGCCGCTGTGCCTCCCTCAGCCTGCTCGTTGCCACCTGTCCTTGAATTACTCTGGAATACGAGGGTGAGGGAGAGAGAAACGGTGCGTGCACTCTTCTTCCTCTAGCACCGCTTTGTCTGTGTTTGTCTGTGAGCTGCAGTGTTTTATCTCTAGCCTTCTCCTCGGGGCTCTCGCTTTGCCTTCGGTGTCTCGGCAGAGTGGCGAAGAGAAGAGCGTTTGTCCTCTTAGCCAGCAGAGCTCCGATGGGAGGCATTGCTGCTCTTGGTTGGGACTGGGGATGCTGAACGGGGGGAGGGAGGGCCTGTTTGAGCTGGGACAGCAGCTCCAGCAGCAGGGGGAGTACCAGGCCGCCCTCCACTGCTTCCTCAGCTGCTTGTTGGGACTGACCCATGTGCAGAGTTTCACCTCTCTGCCCAACTGTCTACACCAGGTAAGTGAGGGGCCTGGACAACTGGCTAAATACTCTAACACACATCCCACATGCACACATGACATCTATCTCTTCCGCGTCTCTCCCGGACGCTTTCTTTCATAAGACACATGCAT
>OMLC01104311.1:2890-13428 GCA_900302585.1 Regalecus glesne | reverse complement strand
CTCACAACCATAGGGAGAGGCCCAGGAACCCCTCACATCCTCCTCTCTTTCTGCACACACACACACACACACACACACACACACACACACACACACACAAACACACACACACTCACTCACTCACTCATACACACACACACACACACACACACATGAAGGTCCTTGTGTAGGAATATCCCCATTTTTTCATTCCCAGGCAGAGCGCCTGGCCTTTCATCAGCCCCGCCTCCACTTTATTAAGAGATGGAGGTGCAGGGTTCACCCACAGAGAGGAAGCGGGAGATGGGTTTGGTTTACAGCTTGTGTTCTATTCTTGTACCATTGCTATTCTCCTCCCCTGTTCTGAAGGTCACAGTTGTGTATTAGTATTTCATTTCCCACTTTGCTCACTCTCTGATTTCGTCTGTCTCTTCTTCACTGTATCTCTCTTGTAGTGTAAGTCTTCTCTTAGGAGGCAGACACGTCCTGGCCTGCTCACAGTGGTCTTTCTTCTTCTGCAGGGTACGGGCTGGCATAGCTCAGGAGGCAGGGTGGTCATCTTGTAATAAGGAGATCGGTGGTCTGATCCTTGGTCCTTGCTGAAAGCTTGTCGACGTGTCCTTGATCAAGACGGTGATCCCCCATTTGCTCTGGACAGCAGGTGAGGAGTAGTCTGGTGTCCCTGGGAGAGGTCCCCTTTTACACATCAACATTATCCCCCATGTTGTGTGGGTGGATGCAGACATAATAATAATAACAATAATAATAATAATAATAATAATAATGATACTACTACTACTACTACTAATAATAATAATGATAATGATTCATAGTGACAGGCCCTAATTGAATACTTATTGATTTACATAAAGAAAGTATCATCACCTGTAGTTTTTCCTGAGTCGTTTGCAGAGGAGGACGTGTTTGTTCACATCCAAGCCTGAGGTGTCCGTGTATTGTGGGAAGGTGATTAACTGAGCCTCTCATTAATGTCTGGTGACTCATCAGGTTTCAGAGCAAATCCACCTGCCAGTTAGAGTTTTTCCAATTACTCGCTCAACTCTGTCAGCTCCCATATCATCTAGTGCTAGACACACGGTGTCACTAAGGGTTCTGTTGTCAGAATGTCGGCTGGTTCTTTTGACCCACTTCCTCCACATTCAGACAGGCTTCTGTGGAAGAACTCATGTGTCTGGCCGACGCATGGCAACACATTTGGAGCTGTTAGACGGGATGGTCCGCTAACCTGTTGGCTAACTTTTCACTGTAAAGAAACCACAGCGGCTGTGGCGGATCGCAGGCTCGTATGTATGAATCCAAAAAGAACACAGTGCTCCTGATATTAACATGGTGAGGACGCTTTCTCCTCGTGTGTTTTCCTAGGGTTCAGTCAACTCAAGTCCATTCTGTTTGTACTTATAACAAATGTAAACCTTGTCCATGGTGGACTTGACACCAACATGACACCCTGTCCTCTGACAGGATGTAGAACATGGCTATCAAAGACACGTTGAGGGCATGGTCATTCTGTCTAATGGGACATGACGAGCCACTGAGGAGACTTGGTCAGATAGCGTGGCAGCTGCTGAGAAGCTGTGCTGAGGTTTTTGCTGTGGGCCAATAGCACAGCTGCTTTTCTTGGCATGTATGATTTTTAATGTGTCCCGTGATTCAGGATCAGCGGTACTTCCTTAATGGCGACTTAATGAATTAATAAGCAGGACATATTCAATGAACTGCCTTAGCAGATGTTGTCCACCACAGTAACATCCACCCAAGTCAGAGTGTACACACTGGGATTTGATCCTGTGCGTGTGACTTGGATAGAAGCCATACCAGTGGAGTCTCAGCCGATCGGCGTCAAAACTCACATTTCTACGAGCAGTAGTCTAGTTGCTCCCGCTAGGGGTCGCCACAGTGGATTGTTCATCGGCATCTCCGCATCTTCTTCTGTCCCAGCAGCCAGCTGCACGTCCTCCTCCTCCACATCCATAAACGTCCTTTTCCCTCTTCGGTTCATCTGTTTTCAGGTGAAGAAAGAATCCCGCCGGGTGGAAAACATGAGAGTGATTAAGGCTCCTCGGTGGATAGATCGTGGACGTGAACAGGGCGGTGAAAAGGAAAATGTCATTATTTCACAATTTTCCGCAAAATTCACAGACAGCACAGGGCCACAGAGGTACGAATGTGTGTGTGTGTGTGTGTTTGAATGTATTTGAGTTAGCCTTTATAAAACTGTATCGACCAGTTTCCCAGTCATACACAGAACACGCCGGCTTGCATGGAAACGAGGCCAGTGGGCCACGTTCTTTGTAAACATGGCGGAATGCGAAGAAGAGTCTGGCGTCCAGCGGGATTGTGGTTGAAATGTGAGCATCGGGGAACTTAAAAGGTACCGGGAACCGCCAAAACTTGCAGTCAGAGTTGAGAAAGCTTTGTGGGCAGCTGAGTTTGTCAAGTTCAGGGGCAGAGAGGTTTCAGAGGATGGGGTTGCAGCTGGACTACAGGTTCACTGTAGAAGTGTTCACCTGCCAGGGCCAGATGGTGGTTCTCTGTCTTCTGACTCCTCTCGTACACCACACCTTACAATATGCCCTTGTACTCTTAACCAGACCCTCTGAAGACACTCGGTCTCTGCACTTAGGAGTTAAAGTGCCCGTGAAGCTTCCTCGAATTCCTGACTCTATGTCTTCACAGTTTCTAGTAGTTTGTAGGTTCTTCGAGGGTCTGATTTCGACCACAAATCTCTCAAAAGGTTTAAGGAGTTTTTAATGAAAGTGGCAAATAGAGGTTTAGAAATGGACACGACGTGTTGTGAATGTGCACATGAAATGTTGTTCATGCATAAATATTTGAGGCCAACACAAATGAATAGGCTACGTGCAGGTATATTACAGCTGTTGTTCAGTCTTCTAATGAGCCTCCAGATGCGGAGCAGTGACAAACAACCCGCCTCATTGAGAGCTGGAAGCCAATGAGGTGGCAGTATTTTGGGGCGTGGCTAATCAGATTGTGAGAGTGGCGATTGGTTCTTCTGGCTACCGTTTGCAATCACGCATGTCATAAAGTCGCTGTAAACCAGAATCTTTCTTGCATTCCGCCATGTTTCAACACGACCCGGTCCAAAACGCCGCTAGCGTCGCTATCATGGTGTGTTCTGCGCATGCTCGTAAAACACATCCTTTCATTTGCTCATGAGGTGCGGTTTTTATCCTCGGCGTTAACAGTCCCTTTCCTACACATGTACCGGAATAGTGTGTGTGTGTGTGTGTGAGTGCGTGTGTTTGGAAGGGGCTGTGCAGTGTACACATGCGGGAACAGAGGCGGTAAATAAATCTATTTAGGGATTGGGAGTGTGGGGATGAAATATGGTCCCGGGGATGTGGAGCAATGTGAAAAACTCGACAACGCCAGGGAATAACAAATCTCCAGGTGTCGCTTCAACACAAAATAAATACACTCCCCTGTACCAGTCATCCATCTGCTGTATGAGTCTCTACAAAGACGCCCCCAACACATCCCCCGGCCCACCCTCACACACACACTGACGCCGACACCTACCCTACACAGTTGCCATATTTATTTATATCGTTATTTATTTATTTATTTGTTTGTTGATTTAAATGGAATGTGCTGGTGGGAGGGGTAGTCAAAGTGTATTTATTGGTTTTTGTAAATGAAACGTGATTTTTCTCCTGCTAAAATGGTTCCTGTGTCTTAATGGGTGGTTTGGAGAGGTGGAGGTTTTTCTTGAGCAGTGTGTGTGTGTGTGTGTGTTTAGCAGGGGTGGTCAGGCGTTTTAAGTAATGATCGATCATGAGGGATTGAATAATTAAATATGGGCCTTGACAATTTAAAAGTCTCCACGTACGCAGTAGATTGAATAAGAGGAGAAGGAAGGATGAAAGATTGTGCCTGGAGCCATCTATCAGATGGATTCCACATCTGATAGATTACAAGCAGAGCTTGTGTGTGTGTGTGAATGTTGGTGCATGTACGAGTGTTCATGTGGTTTGTTGTCGGTTCGTCTGTGCAGTACATGCTTGTGGTCCTGACAGCTGTGTGTCTGCATGTGTGCATAGTGTTATGTATGGAATAGGTGTTTTGATTCCTAGTTCCTTCAGAAAGTCTGTGGAGGGGTTTTTGAGGAAGACACTGAAGGTCTCCTTGGTCAAGGCCTGAGGTGGAGTGCTGTCCAGGTTTCACCACCAGCCTCTTATTTGATGGTCGGTGGTGTTTGGTTTTGAGCAGTACTCCTACTGTTTCACTTTGTCGTGTGTTTCAATTACCCGCCAATCAGCGTGGCTTGGTGTCAGTGGCTGCGTGTATTCTGACGGTTTATCGGCAGGTCGTGTGACGTGGCGTCGGCCGAGTTCTTGTGCGGTACTTGTGATTAACACAGGTGGTGTGGGTGGAGCTCTCAGTGAGGTCACGTGGTTAGTCAGCAGGCTCAGCCCTGGCCTATCACAAGCAGCTCTCCACAGGTGTAAGTCGTTGAGTAGTTAGCTGGCGGGTATTTAATGTGATGGTGGGCAAGCGTCAGCGAAGCGTCTTTCAAGCGTAGCTCGTCTCCTCAGCTCGTCTCCTCAGCTCGTCTCCTCAGCTCGTCTCCTCAGCTCGTCTCCTCAGCTCGTCGTACGAAGACTTCGGCGGACAAAGACGTGGGAGTTGTCCTGCGGGAGTTATCCGAGGAAGGCAGCCGAGGAGGCCTACTCCACACGTCTGGTGAGCACCACAACCTCTTCCTTACAGCCCACTTCCTCCTTTTCCCTGCTTACTGTCTTGTGCTTTCTCACAATCGCTCTCCCTCTCTGCTCTCCCAACCAACGAAACGCATGATGGCTCCGGTGTTCCAGCAATCCCTTAACCTGATCTTCCAGCCAAGGTCTACAATCACCCCTGTTACCGTGACTAAGGGTTCTGAATCTGCCAATCTGCACTGAACAAGACGTACCTCTGATCTGCCCAGGCATATAGTGGGGACCTGCAACTTACAGCTTCACCCACATCTTGACTGTCTGGTATAGTTTCAATACGTAACCTCACTATTTCCTCCTTTGACTGTCAGGCCATATGTGTAGCTACCCCATACAAATCTTACTTATTCGTATAGCCCATTACCTCTAATTCACAATTCGCCAAATTGGACTCAAATTTGGGCAAAATCCTGTCCTCACGTCTACCCCCCCCCACGTGCCACTTTCAGGGTGACGTTGAGCCCCATCACTGTTGCTCGGCTGGATGACGTCAATTTACCTGATCCCTCCCAACCTTCCTCTGTGATCTCCCTTCTGACATGCACCCCCACATCTCTCCCCCACAAGGCGGCTAACTCCCTTTACCTTGTATTCACCCGAAACAAACCCCATCAGCACCACCGTACACCTCTCCATGTATCACATGACTGTTAGATCTCATTCGTCTGGCAGCTTTTGCTCTCACTTACTGCACAAAATGTGCTTAATACCGATAATTGTTGACTTTTGAGTTGACCCTGCTGCCTATTTTGATGTTCACACTTGTATGTCACTTTGAATAAAAACATGTGCAGAGCCTCTGGTGGGGTAGGGGGTTAAAGTGACGACCAACATATCTGTAAGTCGTTTGAATCTCAGCCGTGTCGTTTCCAACCACAGCCAGAGGTCCATAGTTAGTGGGTCATAATTGGCTAAGCCTCACATGGGTATAAGGGTTAGGTTGGATAAAGTATTCTGGGTTCACTAGTGTCCCCCTCTGGGTCGTCCAGGCCTCTTGGTTAAGTGAAGGGAAAGTACTCTGCTTCATTCTCCTCTGACGGCCAAGCACTGTGCTTTCCCCACCAGACCATGATGTGTGGACTAGTGAGGGCTAGTGGTCATGTGACTTGGAGGAGACGCATGCTACCACTTCCTCCTTCCTGTTGATGATCTAGAGGAGCATCAAAGAGACTGACCCAGCAGTAGGACACTCAGGGAGTTCAGGTGAGAAAAAGGGAATAAAACAAATGTAAAATAATTGGCTAAAAGACTAAAATGTAAATATAAATGAGCGCTGGTGTAAGATCTTAACACTGTACTCTGAATATACACACTTTCCTGCCCATCTCCCAGAAGGCATTATGGTGACTCTTTGTGACCACAGTACATCCAGCTCATCTCGAAGGACCACAAGATTCTTCTTATTCACTTTGCTTATCTAAACCTCCTTTCACACACAAAACATCCAAAACCCTTCTAATGCAGCAAAATCTATTTTTATTTAAAGCAACCGCTTCAACAATAAAAGAATGCTCGTTGCGTCTTTGACAGTCTTTTCTCCCAACTTAATTGGGGAGCAGTGAGTCGGATTGTCTGTGCATCCATGTGCTTGTGTTTGCATGTGTGTAGCTTCAGGTCAAGCTGTCCCACCCAGGGATAAATATTAGCCCTGGTTGTTTACAAATTGGTGATGTATGGTGGCCATATCTTGTTGTGATGAATGCTTTTTAGAAATTTCCTCTCCTTTATCAATTGACTAACAAACCCATGTATCACTGCCACCGTCTCCCACTCCCCACATAAATTAAATAACCAGCTCTTTCTCTTCCTCACTCACTTCTCTTTTCTTCTGTGCCAACACATCCCCTTGTTTAGGGGTCCGGCCAGCCGGCACAGCTTCTTTCTTTCTTGTGGTTTTCTCTGCTGAAAGTGTCCAGGCAGAAAACACACTGACCCCGTGAAACACGTGAACATTTGCGGATGTGCTGCAAAATCCACCCATTTCTCAGGATGTCACTGTAACAGTCTTACTTGTGCTCTTACAATGATTTCCATGACACCTCGACCAGGTGTCAACATTCTTCCACGTTTCAACTCTAGTACAATTTGAAGCCGTTCAGCTAACAAGTGGCGCAGTAGCATCATCATACGTTCAGCATCATCCACAGGTTCATTGATGTCAGACGGCACCTTCTCCGACTCCAAAAGACGTGGCCGATCAAATCCCACTTGCAGGCATACTCCAACTGGAAGCCTGCCACATTTGGTCACGATCGACCTTATGGCGGTGATGAAACGCCACATTTTGGCATCCAGCAAAAAAAACCCTCATGCTGCATACATCTCTGTCGCAAATTCCCTGTAATGCAATGCAGACAGTAAATGATGCTGTGACTCCGACTTTGCTCTTTTGCCTCCGGCACATTATTGAAAGTACTGATCATTAAGCATCATTTGGAGCACTGAAATACTGATCGTCAAGAGGAAAATATATCTACCCGTACCCGTTTATCACCAGGATGCTCCTAAAGCTGCGGTGTTTCATCAGGACGAGGTGTGGGGAGCTACAGGCTGGGATCTGGGTGCGTGGGCCGGTCCCATCCCCGTCACAAGAGATGACAGGAAGCCCATCATGCCACTGCGCTACCATATTGTAAACTACTCATTAGCACAGCCCATCACAGCTAACGGTTGCACTGGAGATAAACAGGGACGGTGTGGAGAGCCGTTTTAATCAGGAGGACAGTTTAGAGCTGGGCTCCATCATTAAGCACAGCTGCATCACAATAGGAAATAGGTGATGCTTTGGCTGTAAAGCTGCACCGCTCAACCCACCCAGCCTCAGCCTCCAGCACCACATGGTTCTGTTGTTGCTCTGATCGCCCTTTAAAAGCAAAATGACACAGAATGGAAACACTGACTGCCTAAAGCACCCTGCCAAATGACAACATCGTCCACCACACGGGGGCTGTGTTTCCAATCCTTCCACGCACCATTACAAACTTCATTCAACGGGACGAGGACGGAGAACAAGACAGGTGGGAGGACATCAGAAAAAAACCACATGGTTCTAATCCAAATCCCTCGCACCGCTTTACAACACAACACTCCCTCACCCACCTTCCCCATGGCCCTGGCCCACCCCTCTCCCACATCATCTCCTTTAGGGTCATGTTAGGCTACTGAGGTCATCAGCTTCCAACAAATAGATCTCTGATAATGAGGATGACCCTCCTCGTTAACATGAACATGAACTTGGCCCTACACACACATGCTCAAAACTAAATGACAGGCAACATGACGTCCATCCATCCGTCATCAACCGCTCATCCCAAGTCAGGCCACCCAGGTAGCTATTCCAGCAGGGGACCCCAAACTTCTCTTAACCCTAACCAGTTTGGAGATATGATCCCTCCACCTGGTCCTCGGTCTACACCGTGCCCTCCTACCAGCCTGGGAAAACCTCATTAGGGGGGTGACCAGCTGACATCCTCACTAGATAACAAAACCACCTCCTCTGGCTCTGTTCTACAGAAAGGAGGAGCGGCTCCACTCCGAGTCCCTCAATCTGATTGAGCTTCTCACCCTATAAATATAGATCGCAGATACTAACATGATGAGCAAAAAGACATAATTGATATAATAATGAGCATTACAGTGAACTCAGGGGAGAGTCCGCTTGGCTTGCTCGGTCGATAAATTGCATGTCGTCGACTGCGGGAAGCCCGGGGAAAAGACTGAGAATATAGTGAGGCTGCTAACACTTGTCAGTGCAGACATGGAAGCCGTTTCACAACGTTCCGCAGGTCCCGTAAATTACTCAAGAATAAGTCTGCTTTACTCACTGCCACTATACAGAACCGTTGGCTTGTGTCAGAGGGAAGACGAGTAGCTAACAGGTGGCGACGGCCTTCTCCTGGCTAAAAGAAAATCTATTTTTTTCTCTTCAGCACCCAAACACCCTCACACATCAAAGAAGGCCAATCTTAAGTTCGATCCCGACCTTTCACTCTCCTCTTTATCCCTCTTCATCCATCCCTATGATACCGTCACCCGTGTCACATCGTCTCTTGTCCTTCAGGTGGACAGGCACGAGTCGTCTGGACAGGCCGTAGCTCTCCCCACAAGCACTTGAACTATTGGAAGTAAATACATTGGAGACAGCCCATTTGTTTTGGGCTGGCGGTGATGCATGCTTTTGCAGCGTGCAGCACATTTTTAACACGCGGCCCAAAGCAGCTGTGAGTAATGGACTGCTCCGGCCTGTCCACTCATACTGCTATTTTTATTATTATCTCCCTTATAGTTTTCATTTTTCATATCGGAGAGAGAGACCAAAGGAGCACGCGGCATTCCCTACAAGTCTGCTCCTCCTCAAAGAGGTGGGAAGCAGGGCCCCCCTAACCCCTCCTGCCGCTCTCTTCATCATCCTCCATCAGCCATCCTTCACGTCTCTCAGTCAGACGGGCAGGTTTTGTCAGCTGGACGGAAAAGAGAAATAAGAGCATTATGAAGAGACTAAACAATCTTTCAGGCTGGACAGCTTCATAACAATTCTTCATCTATCCATCACCCTGTTTCTTCAGTATATGTTCCCTACTTCCCTACACCCCCCTCTGGGGACCCTTTAGCTTACAGCATATACTCAAAGGAGCTGTTTGAGTCCATGATGAAGGAGGTGTGGATAAGAAAACCTACCAGGCCATCTCAAACCAACACCAGCCAACAGTTCAAAGGAAACGTAAGAGTGTGTGTGAGTGTGTGTACACTGGAGATGCTGGAGCTCGTGTAGCCAGGGACGATGGGAAAAGCTTTATTCGTGCTTTGAAGATGATTCACTAAGCAGCTAAAATTATCTCAGTCTCCCAGCCCAAGGGAAGACTACTACTTTGCATTGCGGCACACACATGGGCACCTATAATGGCTGCCTCTTAATTCCAGTGACAGTTTTACGTGTCCTGAGTTATGAAGCCACGGCCGAGCTGCTTGTTAGGCCCTGGCCAGGCTTCATGCTGGCCCAACTGTAACACAGCTCCTTACCTGGCCTTCGACCCCCGCACGCACACGCACGCCCACTATGAAGAATGGAGCACGGAGCCAGAAAGGTCGCAGGCCACGTTATCACTGCACCCCAGCTTCTTGTATGGGAGGTCCACTTTACGTGTCACTATCAAGGGACACGGACTCAGATGGAGCTTTGGGGATTGAGGCTGGAGACCTGTGGTGGGTTCAAACTCACCACCTCTGGCTCGTCAGTTCCCGAAGCATGCCCTCTACCACTGAGCTAGCCTGGCTTCTTCTACATAGTAGATGTTTGTTCAAGTCTTTAAAGTTCATTCAGCAGCTAACCGATGCTCTGTCTTTAATTTCCTACACTTGCTGTTTTTCCTCTCCTCTCATTCTCTCTCCCTGTCCTCACCACCCCCTCCCACACGTACACACACACAAACACCCCGCCGCCCTCACCTTCCGCCCCAACGCAGACCGTATCAGGGTCTTGCTGGGCGATCCATCTCTGTCAGCCCACTAAAATGATAACGCCAATTAAAGCAGAGGAGTAATTGCCCTCCGCTGCCTCTGGTCCCCGCAGACCCTCAACAGGAGCCGCAGCCCCAAATATGAATGAGACCTGGGACCTGCAGAGGCCCTTGGGTGAGAGCAAGGAGAGGTGGGGGGTAGAAGGGAGGAGGAGGGGGGTGATTTGTAACTTTTAACCTCCACTGATCACCGATGGCCTTGACGAAAACAAGAGCAGAAGGGAGGGCAGTGTGGAAGATGCTGCACCAACACACACGTGCAGGGATACATACTAGTAGTTGCACA
>OMLC01104306.1:5361-20572 GCA_900302585.1 Regalecus glesne | reverse complement strand
TATTATATGCACAACAGTGACTTAGCTGATTCAATGGCCAGAGGATGGAGCAGCACAAACTCCTTTACTGACACAACACATGGGGATAAGGGACAATGTGGAGCCATGCTGAGACCAGCAGAGCACTGAGGATGTCGATGACTTTGTTCGGTTGTTGATGATGGAGGACGAAGGAGGTCTAGCCTAGCACAGAGACAAGCAGCCGGTCATCAGACAGCGATCCAAGGTCAACTGTCCACCAGGGTCTTAGAAGCCAGCTGACCGGGCTGGCTATGTGAGACTGTGAACAGACGCCTGCAGTCACAGCAGCAGTGGATGGAACTGTAAACACTCAACACACTGCTGTTTAGGACAGCGGCAGAGAAATCAATGAGAGCAAATGGTGACCTTGAAGACAGAGGTTCTCTGAGAGGAGGAGTGGCGCCATATGTGTGTGTGTGTATTCATCAACAGAATGCATAATTCAGCATTAGCTGGAACCGCTTGGTATTTTACACATGACAGACATATTTTAGTGGAGCTCAATCACTGCTGCAAAATATGTACGCACACAATTCACACATTTACACCAAAAAAAGGTTTCAAGGCTCCGTGTCAGCAAGCGTCCATTCTACCAGAGTGCCCTCCAGCAAGCTGCTGAATTCCTACCAGCCCCAGGACTGTTGTTCTGGAGCTAAACTCTAGTCTCCTAGAGGTGATGCGATGGAGGGAAAGGGGAATTTGCCCACAGGGTCAGCGGAGTGTAAGATGAACTTATTTCAATCCCGTTTGGCAGCTAAACGTCCTTCATACAGAGCTCATATTATGTTGAAAAACATCAGGCCGAATGGTCAAATTGCAGAAATAAGCTGGTGAATTTTGGATGGCTTATACTAGCCTCTTGTTTTGCTCCCCGCTGCTGTGCTGCACCACTGAACTCTAGTAACCTAGTTCAAGACATCATTTGAATATGTACTGCTTGTAGGCTAAGTGGTGTGCAACATCTCATCAATCCCATAAAAAGGACAAAATAAATAAAGCAGTAACTGACTAGTCCCTGCCAAACTCTGTGCATTTGCTTCCTGACCACAGATAATGTCCCACAGAGACAAAGAGGGGCATTCAGACCTATTTCTACAGGGAGGTAGACATCCCACCCACAACAGAATTCTGCCCATCAATGTACTCATCGATGACCCTTTGCCTGAAGACATCAGGGTGCCATAATACACACATGCATCCTTGTCTCGTTGCTCACTCGTTTTCTTGACTTCAATGACTGGGAGCAGGGCACTCCTCAACCAACACACTGGATACGATATGCATAATGTTCTGTTGTGTCATATCCCAGAGTGACCACCAACAGACAGAAGCCTCCTTTAGGAAACAAGCACCAATGTAACATTCATCTGTTGGCCATAGTGATGCTATTGAAGGTAAGCTGATGTAGCATGTGTTCAGGACTTGGATATGAATAGGGTTTGGGTTAAGCTACAGGTAAACACACAACAGAGCACTGCAGGTCCAGGTCAGGAATGACAAAGGCTTCATCTCCACTCAACATGCTGCTAATCTGTTTATGGAAATTTAAGAGATAAGCAAATGACAGAAATCCCTCTGTATGAAAGCATTTATGTGCGTCTTTGACAGAATTATCCACCAGACATTGAAGTCTGCTTTTCTTCAAAAGAGAAAGGCTATGAGAAAAAGACACCTTTTCAGATCTGGTTTTATCGAAAAGTATGGAAACTCATGAGGAAGAGGAAGCTCTGTGTGTTTGAACGGCTGAACAACTCTGTTTAATTATCCTTCTCAGAAATAATCAAGTTCTGTCAGCTACCTAGACAGCTGTGGGCTACAGACGACTAGAAACGGGCCTTTATGTCAAGGTACATACTTACATCGGAATGTCTTCTCTGCATTTAACCATCCTATTGTGAGCAACTGCAGTGCCCATGAACCAACTTCAGTCCTTTTTCCTACTGCCTTGCTCAGGGACACAGGCAGGAGTATTGACCCTAACATGCATGTCTTACTGATAGTGGGGATAAGACCGGAGCATCTGGAGGACACCCACACTGACATGGGGAGAGCATGAAAACTCCACATAGAAAGGACCTGGGACAGGATTCAAACCCAGGACTATCTTGCTGCAGGGCAACAGTGCTGACCACTATGCCACCATGCTGCCAGTCACCAGCCAATAGTGGCTACCTCGAGAGGATAACCTGGTTGAGGTTTTCCTTTCCCATGTGTATTTGAACTTCTAACTTTGGCAGTGCTAGGGTCACCACTTTCCTACTCTTTGAGCTACATGGAGAATGGCGCTTTTAATCCTAGCAATGATGAGTACAAATCAGACACTGAGGGATGTCATTCTTTGGGCATAGTTTGAAGGTTGTTCTTTATATGGTAGAACAAGTTTGGATTTCTACAAGGCAGGTGATTCCGTGTTTTGGTCAGGGATGAAGAAAAACCCTGTGAGTTTGTACTTATATAGATCTTTGTGGAGTGTCCGTGCCGATAAAAGAACTCACTAACACTCGTCTGCATCCTGTCTCCACCCAATTTAAATGGGTCTTGCTTCAAGATAAATAGTTTAAAACCAATCAAATGATCAGTTGAAGGCCTGAGACTGTCATTCTGCATCATAAGGTCTGATAAAGTGGTGGAGAGCAAGAGGGAAGTAGTGGTGGTGCAAGAGGGATCTGAAGGTGGCAATGCTGTCGCAGAACACCAAGGCCCAGCTTCTCACAAATCTACCCAGAGAGGCTTTGATGCTGGCATGTCAACTTTCTACCCGGGTCTATTTCAGTAGTCTAGTGCGCTTGCACACAATGTTGTATGAAGTTTCAGTATCTCTGACCCTCATATGACGGGCAGTTTAGAGGGTGGAGGGAAGAGGGTCATAAAATAGGAGCGGCATAGCTCAGGAGGTAGGCCAGTCTTCTGGTAATTGGAAATTGGTGGTTCAATCCCCTGCCTCTGTAGAAAACGTGTCAAGGCATCTTTAATGATGATACTGAACCCCTTACTGCTCCCCGAGCGCTGAACGGAGGCTGCATTCACTGCTCCCATACATAGGATGAGTTAAATGCAGAGAACAAATTCCACTGGCCTTTGTCACGTGGTGAATGAAACAATCTACTGATGTGGAAAAACCCTAGAAATTCTAGATTTCATCCTGAATGTGGCTGTGAAGCGGTCTCAATTTTGGCCAAATTCATCACCAGGGTTAGGTCCTATCAATTTAACCATCCTGGGGAAATATCCAGATGTTTTCATCTCACAACGTGTCAAAAACGTCAAACGACGGCTCTTTTTTTGGAGAACAACCCAGCAGAGGACAGTGCTCCGCTTCATGTCTCCACGCAACCCAACTTCTCCATATCTCCAGATGTGAAACTACCATTCCTTTGCAACGACATGTTGCAGCAGTACACCAATAAGTCAAGGAATCCTTGTAGCCAATACAACAGCTGTTTGCATATCAGAAAGCAATCTCATTTCCTCAGGGATGAAATCAATAGTTTGTCAAATGCACAGTGATAGTATAGCACACCAGTTCCCGATGCTATATCATCTATCACATACATCGATGCTATACTTTATATTGCCCGTCTCTGTCTTTTTTATTCTTTGCATGCATCATTTGAGGCTGACATAACTGTGATGTTGTGCTTTCCCAATGACAAAAGACTTCTTCGATCATTTCTTCCTGCCGATGGCTGTCCTGTATTTATGACGCATGCGCAGTCCGAGGTCGGGATTAGGGTTCGGGTTATAGGTCGTACACATGAATGTAAAATAGGAAATGTTGACAGAACCAAATCTGACAGAACACTGGTGGTTAGACGCATGTAGTATCGAACACTAGAGTCATTTATCTGGGAAAACCAGGCGCAGGTCACCTGGTCCGAATTCAAATTGGGCTTTGAATGGAAAGGGACTGGATGACTTTCACAAACTTAGCCGTTTGTTCAGGATAAAAAGGGGCTTTGACTGAGCCCGGGGAGCATGACATTGACAGTTAGCCAAGCTTGCCATGGCTCCTTCCAAGCGACAGTGGTGAAAACTAGTAATATTAAACACCGTTCTGGGTTAACAACATGATAGTGAATTGGGGGTCGTTACACTGCATTATGAACGTTGATGGTGTGAACGAAATGGTTCGGTTAGTTTATCGTTGAATCTGGGTCATTCATTGACATGTTTGCCTTTACGGTCATCCCGGGTGAGCTAATATTCATTAGCTCATTAGCTAGCTTACTAGCAGCCTGACGTCGTAGCCGTCAGTTAAACAAACAAGCTAAGTTACGACGAGCGGAGCTTTAAGTCAAATAATGCCTCAATTAGCTGTTACTCCCTTAGGTTGCTGAACCTACCTTGTCACTGAGGTTATCGGCACCGTCAGGTTCCCCGCCTCCACCTCGCTTCCTCAGCTCCGTCATGTTTCGTCTGTGTCCACTGGAGGTTTGTCACATAAACCGCGAACAAGGTGCTGGTGTCGGTGTGCTCACAAGCTGACTTTTACGATAAAGTCTTTGTTTTTTCTTTTAATCCGCTTTAACTTCCAGACGTTCACCCGTGAAAGGTCGGCAGGTGAGCGCGTCCAAATCCCGTCGTAAGCTCCGGACAGAGAGGTTTCTGATGTGTGCATTTGTTTACCACTGCGGCTGATCTCCCCTCTGACTGCAGCAGCCTGTCCGGTCTCCTCTATCTCTCTCTCTCTCCGTCTCTCTCTCTCTCTCTCTCTGCCTTACCCGGAGGTGTCAGCGGGCCGGCATTGCCCCCATGCTGCGGTGGAGAACAGGAATGACAAGCGTCCGGACAACGGCGGGCACACAATCAATACCGCAGGGCTGCTGAGGGAAGACGGGGGCGGGACGTGTGGGGGCGGGACGTGCCCTTACGCTCACCTCCCAACCGTCTTCCCGCCAGGCGGGGTCCTGGTCTGAGTGAGTGGGCGTTCCTTGACCTAACGTGGTGTGTGCTGGAGACGAGTTCAACCGGACTCCTCAAGTCAAGTCGGTGTTCATCGTATGGCCCATTACCACTGATTAAAAACGTGCCTCAGTGGGCTTAACAATAATACAACATCCTGTCTTTAGACCCTCGCCTCAGATGAGGAACAACGAACTCCCATAAAGACCTTTAACAGGGAGAAAAAGTAGGAAGAAACCGCAGGGAGAGAAGCAGAGGAGGGATCTCTCTCCCAAGAGGGACAGATGGGCTTATGATGTGTGGATTAGATGTCCTGGTGAGTTTAGTAGCACCAACATCTGGTAATGGTCCAACTGGATTGACATCCATCATTTGACAACAAGTCAGAGTGAAATCCCTCCAAGGCGTGAAAAGAACAGTTCAGTCATCAGTCTATCCTCTCATTTCAGGTTTTTTTCTGATAAATGGATCAAGTCTCGGACAACTGCATCTGCACACAAACGGGAAAAGTCATTGACTGTGCTTTTGGAGGTAAACAGCAATTATTTATTGAAACGAAATTAAAAAGAATAAGTACCAGATCTATGCATTATTGTTACATTATGCTTTTGTCAGGAGTTGTTATTCTATTGTTTTTATTCTCGTTGGCTGTATTGAACACAAATATACAAGGAACATTCAGCTATCACAGATTGCACACCAGATACTGTAGTAATGCAGTCTAATATAAGACCACCAAAATAATTCATGTTTTTCTTTTTTTCCTCACTCGGTAGTCCTTAGTTTTCCATAAAGAGTACAAAAGTACACCCAGAGTTGGGGACACGTCTCCAGCACTGTACACAAACCTGTCTCTCGGGGCTTGGAACAACTCATAGGATAGCATCTTGAAGACGGAAAATAAAAGAACCAATAAAACGATAACGTAATGCCAAAAACATGTACAATGCACTGACACAGAAAGTCAGCTGTGTTAATAGACATGCAACAAGTAACAAAACTTGAAGTTGCAATAATCATTACAAAAAAAATCTAAAACCAGTTGTAATTGCATAAATACTTTGTACAGTTCATCTTCTGTTGTGACGAAACACAGCCTTTCTGTTAAAATAATGGCGCCCAACATAAAATTGCATTCAATAATATTGTGTGATTTCTCAATGTTTTTTTGTACAGGTGAAGGTGCAAAGGAACTCTGATTGATAAAATGGGCCGACTTGGCTCTTAAAATGCTGCCAGTGGCAGTTAAACTCTTATCCGCTAGGTGGCATGATTGCACGCAAGAATACAGTACATTAATGTAGAATGATATAACAACAAGAGTGCATATTTATATGACAGGGGGTCTTTTGTGTGTCGGATTGTGTGTGTGTGTGTGGGGGGGATTAGGAGATTTAGGAGCAGGAGGTTTAGGAGTAAGAGGACATTAGATGGTGTATCATCCACTGCTGCACTTGTGTTAACAGTTCTTTGACAAGTGTTGTCTTTATGTGTGAGACTTCATAAAGATGAGTGTCAAAAGAAAAAAAAAGTAGTTCTTTCTAGAAACGAAAGCAGCACTTGAATATACAGTTGCCCACAGCACCACAGACAAAAGACATACACATAGAGGATGAATATGGAGCCATGTGTCATTCTCTCCCAATGAAAAAGAGGCCTTTCTTTATGGTGAACACTAAACGTTAACAGTGGGCAGGGGGAAAACAAACTGGATTTTATGCTTTAACCCTCAGTCATATGCACTCTTTTCCCAGCATTTCTCAGGTTTGCTGGTAATTACATGTCATCTGTTACAGTGGTTCAACAGCGTTCCGTCTGATAGTATCGTCGGTGTCCCAGACGCTCACGCAAACAATGCCCGCTGACTTTGTCCAGTCTAGAAATGCACATTAAAGCTCTGCTGTAGCTCAGCTGATCCGTTCCATGCCAGTCATTTACGGATCAGAATATGGTTTTCTCTCTAGACAGCAGCGCAGTGCGAGAAAGAAATGAGTTTTTAACGGAGGTGCTTGGCTGTCGCTGCTGCAGAGATCCAGCGGGGTTAGCCTGGCGTACAGTTTGGATGCGAAGGGGCTCTGTGCATTAAA
Organism: Regalecus glesne; assembly: GCA_900302585.1. NCBI lineage: Eukaryota > Metazoa > Chordata > Actinopteri > Lampriformes > Regalecidae > Regalecus > Regalecus glesne. Next base: position 13,562 of record OMLC01104306.1, on the reverse strand, counting down.
GGTTCCACATCGCCAAGTCTGCTGACCTAGTGTAATAATGCCTCAAGGCTGGGGGGAGGGTCAGCAGGGGTCAACTGGAGATGAAAATGAGGTGGAAACAGATATGATGAAATGATTGGGCGAAAAGTTCCTTGCTTGTGTTTGTTGTTGGGTGTGAAAGGGTCCATAAGGGACGAAACAAACTTTCCTCTTACATTACTGATGTAGCTATTCACAGATGATGCTCATATTATTTTCCTCCTTTGACAATTCTCTCCCTCTGGAAACTACTTCACAGCTAAGAGTAAAGAAACGGTGTGATATGGTGAAAATACAAAACAAAGTGACGTGATTATGTTTCCAGTCATCAAAAAAGCAGCAGCGAAGAAGCAATGGCAACAACGAAAGAGATCCAAAAGTGAAATATGCAAAAGGGTCAATGAGGTGGTCTAGGAGAACAAAACAACACAAAACAAAACAACATGACAGTTCATCCTTAATGCTATGCGTACGATGCATAAAGTCATTTGGCAAAAAAATAAGCCATTAGGAACAAAAATAGGAGAATCAATCTCTGATTAATGGCAATGATTTGACACCGTGGGCAACACACACAAACAGAAATCACACATTTGTAAACAATGGAAAGATGATCACGAAATTATAAAGTAATTAAGTAATTGCATAACTAGACCCACTAGTAAAGTCAACCCACAAAGATTTACCATTGACATTCAAATTCCCCAAATGTTACCGATCTGGACCTCCGGTGACTGGTGACGTAGACTACACACAATCGTTTCTGTTGTTGTTTTTTTTTGTCTTTTTTTTTAAGGAGTAGTTAGTCAGCAAAGCTATATTACAGGCAATGGTGCTTTTTTTCTCTCCGTACACATTGCCTCGATTTGCTTTCCATTTTTTCTCATCTAGTTAAAAAGGCCATCATCACATATTTACAATATTAACAAGTTTGTGGTGAGTCTTGGAGCAAAAGCGGGGTCACCCCTCAAGTTCTGTGAGTCAAGAGGCTTACATGTGCAGGCGGTAGACTGGCTGAACGTGACGTAATGATTATGGGGTTTCTCGTTTAGCTTTTGTAGTTTTGGTTATAGAGGTTGCAGTGAAAGTCGGTTTCATGATAGCTTGTTTTTTTTCTCTTGTTGCTTTTCTGTTTCCTCTGTTCAGTCATCTATCCATGTCCTGCAACTTCCCTCATGAGGGGTGAGCCCCAAACATTGTTTGTTGAGTGTCATTATTTTACATGTGGTTTACTTGACTTAGGCTTGCAGCAAATTGGGGTTATCAAGGGAGTGGTGGGAGGTTAAATCTTGGTATGAGTAGTGGGAGTTTGGGGGTACTGCGAGGCAGACTGGGGAAATAACAATGGTTCCTATGAGACTCGGGACCATTCAGGAGAGGGGCTCAGTTTCTGCAACCATCCTCAGTGCTGCGCTCATGCTGCAGGTTGTAATAACAGTTCTGACACACTCGCACTGGGGATGAGATCTTCAGCCTCTTTATCTCTGACTGGAACCGGCTACACCTGGAAGACAGAGAGAGAGAGAGAAGAGAGAAGAGAGAGAGAGAGAGATGGGAAAGGGGGCAAAGAAAGGTAGAGAGAGAAATAAGGGTTTCATGTGCGTGGTGGATTGAAACTGCTTTTAAAAAAAACCTTTTCTAAAGTTATTTCATGTTTACCTAAAGCATGTCACAACTGCTATTTTATCCTTTGCTTTTGTTCAATTCTTTTTTACAGCTTGGTTGACCCCGAGAACTGTCAGTGCCTTGCTCAACCTAAGGAGCTAGAAAAGGAATAGACTCCCAAACCCTGGCAGGGTCAGAACACCTCTCCGGTGACTTTTTCTATATAACCGTTTCAAACTGTGATCCAAAGCAGCTTTTCCCCTCACAGTGTGAAACAGAAAGTCTGGATGGGCAGTCTTACTTCTGGCAGAAGAGCTGGCCACAGTTCCTGCAGTGATGACGTCGTTCAGTGAGGGAGAAGCGCACAGAGCAGCCTGAGCAGCTGTCCACCACCTCATCCTTTACCCAGTGATCTGCAGCTGAGCGGCCCGGCTGATCGCTCACTGACCAGCTGAAGACACGGCCCCGTCCATCTCCAATCAGGATCTTACTGTGGTCCCTTGGGTTAGAGATAGACACACACAGAGCAGAGAGAGAGACAGACAGAGAGAGAGAGAGAGAACAGTTTAAGATTTAGACAGGTCAGATTTTCTCAAGATCGGCAGAAAAGTACTGCCAATGGAAAAAGGAGTAGTTTTACCGTGAAACTTAGCCAATCATAGCCAACAGATAGATTATTCTAATTTCCTTCACCACCAACATTAACAGTAGAATGGCAGCCACTCTGACAAGTAATCAGTCATTATCTGGAGGTCCTATTTGATAGAAGTTCAGTTTGGCTGGTTAAAGAGGAGAATAGTTTATTAACTTTTGAACTCAACGGGATGAGGGAGGCTGGAGAGTTAGCTGTTAAAGGACAATTAACTGATTTTCAACCTTACCTCTGTTATATCTGGAACAGCCATAATACATGAAAAATCCCTGCACTTGTTCCAGACCATTCAAAAGCAGTGAAACAAGGTTTTTGTTTCCGTCACGCAAGGGATGCATCATGACATCAGTTGGTGGCCCAAATACTAAATATGACCCAGAAGGGTTTCTGATGCTCGAATCTAGTTTTCGGAACACTAGTTTGGTTACCAGGGAAACAGATCAACAGAGAATCCCATCTGTTTGGCTCTCAATACAGCCCTCTCTCACCTGCAAAAAACCCAGCATCTGTGTCAGGATGCTCTTTATTAATTACAGGCATTTAACCCCATCACACCAAACAAGCTGGTCGACAAACTCCACAAACTAGGACCACATCCCTCCATATGCAACTGGATACAGTACTTCCTCGCCAACTGGCCAGAGACTGTAAGACTGAGCAAGCACACATCTCTGACCCTCATCCTGAGCACTGGTATCCCCAGGGCTCTGTACTTAGCCCTATACATGATGCAGTGTTCATAAATGACAGTCATTGGGCTCATATCAGTGAACAACTAAGCAGCATTCAAGGAGGGATCTTTCGAAGCTGACACTAATCGAATTTCATTGTCTCCAAAATGATGATAAAGTCCATGAAACTACTCGGATGACGCTGTTGACAAAACACATCATCAACTAAGGTGCTTCTACTGGTGTAGATGATTTCCCACAATACTGGCACAGATTATTCTGGATGACGATACAGAGGCTAACAGCCAATGTATTCTGGTATATGTAGGCACAGTGGGAGGACTTTGGGAGCGAGCCAACTCTGATTTCTCCATCAACATGGTACAGTCAGACATTTTTGAATCAGTCGACTACATTACAGGAATTTCTCTTGCTGTAAAGCCCACTGAAGCAAATTTGTGATGATGGGCTATAACAATAAAATTGATTTGACTTGATACACACTTTTATCCTATACATCCTTTACATTTGACAGACAGAAACTTAAACAGGCAGGCAGAGATAGAGTGAAAAATATACAGACATGCATCTAGAACAAGAGACAGGTAACATCTAGTATCTATCAGTCAAGTGGGGTCTGAGGACACGGTGCTCTTACTTGGAGATAGCGAGAGATGTGATCTCTGCTGGGTGAGCGTTGTCCTTGCGGTCGAACGCTGTGTGCATGGTGAGCTTGCTCCGGAAGACTAGCTGACGCTCCCACCTATAGCCTGCTCCAGGGAACACGCCCACACACACGCACGCACACACACACACACACGTTCAGTGAAGGAAAAAGGATGTATTCCAATTCAACAACAACAAAATTGACTCATCATTCTAACAGCATCACTTTAAGGCTGTATTGGTACTGTAAGAGTCACTGTTAAAATGATATAATTTTTTATGTTATGTTGGGAAAAATAATTAGATGTAAATATCTGGGTCAAGTTTGGGATGAAAATAATACCAGCCACAGATAAATTTTAGCCTGTGGTTAATACGTTTATGAATGGATAGGAATGTCTATTATTATGCAATGGGAATATTATATTTGTAAGTAAACTTAGTTGGGTACAAAAGGAAGCTGAGATTGAGTACTTGAAATCAACCTTTAAAGCTGTATTAAGCCATTTCTAACCAGTAGATGGCAGACCGTAATGCTGCGGAGATTCCAACATAGGAAAGCTGCCCCTCATTCCTCCCATTCCATCCTTCCTCCCATCCCATCCCCACGGTGCCCAAAGGGTAACAAACAACATGCTCGTCATCCAATATTTGCCTGGATGATGTCTGCAGAGGATTTAAAAGGGACTCTTGTGTGGCTTTTTTTCTTCTGTACGTATCAAGTATGCAGTTGTTTCCTATGTTAGTCCAATAATTTGCAAACTTCATGTATGTGTATTTCTATGTTACCACAAGTAATTTTTCTCTCTTGTAAGCTTCACCCAAGACTGTGCTCTCAACTTAAGAGTTGTGAGAGGCTTGTCCATGGTTTTATAATGATAGAGGGAAGTCTCCAGTAATGTAAATCTCATCCAGACACAGCTAAATAAAAACCAGGACCGGAACACCCACCTGCCCTGAGCTTGCTGTAAGGCCGGGCCTCGATATTGGACGGCTGGAGAGGCTGGGGCACTGTCCCTGAGCCTAGGTGGCCATGGCCTGGGTGAGTGGGGTGAGGCTGGAGAGGGCCAGGGTTTACCCCAGGCTTGGACTGACCCTCGGAGTAGTTGACAAATACAAAGCCTTCCTTTTCGTCGATGCTGAGGGTATCCGACCAGCGGCGGGAGTCATCTGAGCCGCTGTCTATTGACCACGAGGCCCCTGTTCGGCTGGTCGGACCTTCAGAGTCAAGTATGAGGTTAAAGTCTTTAATGTCTTGAAAATATGAGGAGTTTGATTTGGAGTCAGGCTCAAATCAAAATACACACCCCAATAACTAAAATAATGACGTGTGCAGGATAATGGCAAGAAAATCTTGCTATGAACCAAAGCTAAAGCATGCCACTAACTTGTACATGCTAACCAGCAGAAAAAGCCAATTCTCCTTTATTTACTTTTAAATTCTATTTCTAATATATATGCGTGTGTGTGTGTGTGTGTGTGGCTTCAGGCACAGGAATTTAGATAGACACATCTTCTGAGTCTAAAAAGTGTGTTTAAAGCTGCTATGAGGAGTTCTTGATAGGTGACTGCACAGCCTTGTGGGCAAAAGCAGTGATGTTTTGTAGAAGAGTAACTTCCTTTAACAGGACTACTACCTCTTGTTGCAAAGATCTATAACCACTGTCTGGTAGCAGGTGCATTTGTTTTGAAGAGCCGAGGGAGAGATCTGGTGGTATTTTGGGAAAACAACTTTTGCAAGATACACAGCAAAAAGCTAATGGATCTCTGTGGTATTCTGTCTGTGTGCTGTCTAATTGTTTCATCAGATTTCATGAGGAATCTGACCCAGAGACAATCATTCGGAATCATTAAATAGCAATATCTACTCTCTTTGCTGATGGTTTTATTTGCTCATATCAGTCATATGGGGGCTTTGAAATTAAATGGAGCTCCTCTGCGCAAATTAAAAATCTCTATCAGTGAATCCTGGCTAGTCAGCATGTTTACTCTAGTTAGTAGAAGTAGTAGTTATGCAGATTTTTAAACAGCAGCAGCAGAATATTGAAAACATAAGCATAGGTGTGCAGAGGCATTGCTGGATACCTTTGGGTCTGTGGACGGTGCTGCCTGGCTGACTGCCTCCTCCTGTAGAGGAGGAGTGTGGGACACTGGGTTCCTGGCTAAGACTTGGCTCGTCTCCATCTGACTCGCTGCTGTCATCCTCACCATTGTGGCTCTCACCACCCTCTGTGGGGAAAGAGCATATGCACACTCAAACACATACACACAGAAATCATGAGAAGTGTGATTTCTATTTTATTGTTTGTCTATTTTTTTAATACTAGGTATTGGGGGCCGCAGTAGCTCAGTGGTAGAGCAACGCGGTCTCTTTCTTGTTTAATTTATCACTCAGGCAATCAAGTTTTACCAGCCTTGGGAAATTTGACATGTTTTCAGGTGGTAACGTGTGAAAAACACTTTCACTACCTCTTTGAAACCTCTCCCTGTTGTCCCTGGTAAACACTAGAGACCAGTCTCTAACATGCTATCACTTTACTCACTGTTGCATGATAAGTACTCACCGATCTTCTCCTCGCTGCAGCAGTCTGGTACTTCTGGCTCGACAGGCTCTGGTGCAGGTGTTTCTGGGACTTGGAGGAACTCCATCCTCCAGAACTAGAAGAGACATTTAGTTTACTTTACATTCGTCTGCATAGAGACAAAACAGATCAGTGCATTCAGATGGCCTTCAGTACGAGCTCAATGATGACACACTGCACTATTCCAGTCTGATCAATGGGTAGATGGATGGATTGTTGGATTGTCTTTTTAGCAGCTTAATGACCAATGCCTCTGCATTTAACCCATCCTATTGTATAGGAGCAGTGAGCACACCTCAACACACTTTCTGCAGGGGCTGGAGATTGAACAACTAATCTCTGATTAGTAGCCGTACTGAGATCAGAGAGGCAGTCTGATACCCATTGAGAATTACTGTGCTTTACTCATTCATGCATCGTGTCCTGTTCGTCCTCTTTCGTCCTCGCTTCACACAGTGTACAAAAGGCGATAAATGAAAATACTAGAGCATCTGAAACATTCTGTCAGGTGTGTAGTGACTGATATGGAGGCAGGTAGTTACCCTGACAACACCATCTGAGTGTCCAGTGACGATGACGTTCTGCGTATCCCACTCGTTCATCTCAGAGACGCAGCAGCACAGAATCTGCTGGCTTCGGCCGGTGAAGGTGTTGGCACTGGCTATGGGGCTGCCATTGATGCTCCACACGTGGATGTAGGTACCCGCACTAGACACGATATCCCCCTGGATACACAAATACACCAAAATAAACCCATATGAATGTACATACACATGCATCTAAAAATAGATGAAAGCACTCGGTTAAGTTAAGCTAGGTAGGCAAAGGCTTGTATGCACGTATATATGTATGTACGTGTGTGTGTGAATGTGTGCGTGTGTGTGTCTATACATCCATCCATCGTCAACCGCTTATCCGGTCGCGGATACACACACACACACACACACACACACACACAATTAATTCATGGATGAACCTGTGGCTCAGCAGGTAGAGCACATGTCTGGGAGTCAGGCGTTGTGGGATCATATCCCACCATGAGTCCCGCTAATTGTGAGGTGTCTAATTGTGGAGCACTTTGAGAGGTCACTAGACTAGGAAAGCACTGTATAAGAACAAGACCATTTCCCATTTAACCTCCCCCATGATGCACCACTGTGAATGAGAAATGTCAGCATGTATGAGGCCATCCATTACCACCCACCGTCAGTTCATTGATACACAGAGCGGATACAGGTGCCCGGTGTCCCCGGAGCTGGGTGACGAAGGACAGCTTGTTGAGGTCCCAGATGATGCAGGTTCGGTCCCGGGATCCGCTGACCACGATGTGGTAGGCTGAGGATGCTGTCAGGCATGTCACGGCATCAGTGTGGCCCAGTAACGCCTGGGAGGAAATATCAGACGGGACAAATTTTCATAAGTGTACTTGCCTTAATAGTCATTATAGAAACAATAGTGAAGAGACAGACAGCAATGATGGAAGAGACAGAAAGAAGGTAAGTAAACCAAGCCACAGATATCCTTGGTCAGACCTGGACATGAAACTGCAGCTTCGAATACTTTTTTGGGATCACCTAACTTTATAAAATCTACTCTATACCCCTGACATGTCGGACACTTGCTTGGTTATTGGAATACCACAGAAAGAACCCTCCCCGAAAAAAATTGATCCTAATATTTGACTGGAATAAGTATAAAAATATTTTTTCAGAGGGAACAGAAACTGAGTTTTTTCCAGCGGAGAATATTTTGCTGTCACACAACTTGTCTAGCTGCTCTCATATCCTAGAGGCAAAACAACAAAGAATCTACACTTCCAACCTACAAATGACAAATTCTTTAATAACGTGTGATCAATATGTACCTGTGTGTGTGTGTGTGTGTGTGTGTGTGTGTGTGTGTGTGTGTGTGTGTGTGTGTGTGTGTGTGTGTGTGTGTGTGTGTGTGTGCGTGTGTGTGTGTGTGTGTTTACCTGTTTGAGGGTGAGAGATTTGGCCCTCTCCTTGG
>OMLC01104294.1:22784-44790 GCA_900302585.1 Regalecus glesne | reverse complement strand
CATTCACTTCCATAGTCAGCATATAGTAACAATGTATTCATACAGCACTTTTAAAACACTTATAAAGTGCTTTAAATGCAATCATGAAAAATAAGAATAAAATAAAAGCAATGTAAAATATTTCACAGAAAAAAAAGTCAGAGCTTAAAACCACCCACAGTAGAAGGCAGGGATGGGGATGAAAAAGGCATGTCGAAGATGATTGGGTATTAGATCGTTTATTAAAATTGTGACAGGCATGTGCACAAGTCCATGAATACTGGGAGGCCATCCAGCCCCTCAGCCTATGCCCCATCCGTAGGGTTAGTGGTTGTGTCAGGGAGGCATCTGATGAAAAATGTTGCCCAATCCCGATGTTGATTGATAAGACCATGCTGGATTGGTCCAGGTCCAGGTAAACAATAGTCACCATTGGTACTATGCCCTCACGGGGAGTAACTGTAACATATTTACTGTGGTGAGCCCTGGAAAACAGGGAACTAGATGAAAAAAAACAAGATTCAAGGCCACTCAAAATGGTCCAAAGATTCTTCAGATCTAATGGATTGAGTAAGACTATTTCAGAGGTTTGGGGCTAAAACTGTACAGGGGTGGTCACCTTTTGTTTTGCAGGTGAAATGGGGATGGACAAAAGACTGAGGTTTGAGGATTGGAGTGGTCAGGAAGTCGAATGAGGAGTGAGAAGATCAGAACGATAACTCGGGACAAGATCATCCTGTGATTTAAATTAATCATTCAGAACTTGTAGAATATTCTTAGGAGATGATAAATATTGTTTAATGATGATCGATCCATATCTAATTCTAACCCCTTTGCATATTATTTGTGACTAGATATATAGTCGGTAATCCGGCTGTTGGTTTGCTGGACACCTGAGTGAAGCAGACACATCCCATTGAGGCCTATTTTTAGAGTAAAATGCAGCACATATCATCTGTCTGGCTAATATGTTAACCGTACAGTCTGATTCACAACCCAGCTGTAAACGCATGGCAATTAATCTGTTTTACAGGTAACTTCTTTGTCATTCACCTGAGTGAGAACAGTGAAGAATGATGGGGACATGTCCGTGCTTAACACTGATTTTCATGGAATGATCTTGCTGTCTTAGTTGTTCACCGGGTACTCGTAAGGCCTTTAGTTGGTTTGCCTGATCGTCTTTTCTGTTTCTAGTTTTGATTGTGCAGTCTACTGTTTCTCCACAAAGAGAGGTGACCCAGAGAGGAGACAATGAAGCTGTCTGTACGCTGTTTGAACACGGTTCTCTTTGTGCAGCTGGGGGGTTATCCGTTGATACTTCCAAAGTGTCCTATGAGCAATTGCTTCAGACATATTTTCATGCTTACAGAGAAGCACTGATGACTTCCTCAACACGACACAAATCTGAGGACTGAGCTTTCAACATAGTTTGCTGTTGGACGTGTATGTTTTCAAGGAATTTTCCAATATCAAAAATTTGATGCTTCCTCAACTGTACCAGAAGCCCTCCTGCCTTTTTGCCAATAGCTGTTGTTCCCAAAATCCATAAACCTGGATGCTCAACAGGCCTCCTGGTTCAAACCGGACATAGTGCCATCTCACGGTGACTTGTCTGCTGGGATTCTAGTCGTGAGGGGTATTTCTATTATGGGCTGCATAATAATGGTAGAGGAAAGGATGGAGTGACCCACAGGGGTCAAAGAAGTCTATTGTTCATGGCTGTACATGAACTGTATGTGGCACTGCCATAGGTAATTTTATAGGGGGAGCAGGGGAGTGGCATTTGCCACCCCTTATTCCCCACAGTTCAGTGGAGCTGGGCATACCAAGTCTTGTTATTTTTTAAATTAGACTAATTAAAATGATTAGATAAATGTAATTGTGGTTTGTACCAGTTTTTGTTTTGCTATCATTTATAAAAGTTTGTTCATCATTTAAATTACCTTTAAAATATATATATTCATAATCCACCAATGTCTAAAGAATCACAGAAAGAGGTGAATCGCTTCAACTGGATCAGAAGTGTTTTTCAGAAATGCTTCGTCACTCAAACAGATGACATCTTCAGTCTGAATTATAGAATCAGCGTGGCTGACTCGTCCTCGTCTATTTCCGCCAAGTCAATCTGTTTCCTGCTCATCAGAGTTACAGCTGCTGCTCATTGACGAGAAGACCTAACAGCACAATTAACTATTCCTTATCTTAAAAGCAAAGTAAAACTGGTTCTGATCACCAAGAAGCTACCTACAGAAGTGAGCGAACAGCCACTACCCAAAATGAGACCGCTGCATGTGCTCTGGAAAGCAGAAATGTCCCAGAGGAGGCTAACGAAGCTAGCATTAGCAACTTCATCACCATAGAGGAAGCTAGCATTAGCAACTCCATCACCATAGAGGAAGCTAGCATTAGCAACTCCATCACCATAGAGGAAGCTAGCATTAGCAACTCCATCACCACCGGTGAGGAAATGCTACTAGCAAGCTCCATTCCAGTCTCACCCGTGACCGCTGAGCTACGTGAAGCCAAAGAGAGAGACCTTTACCATGGTCCGGGTAAAGCCACGCAGCATCCAGAATCGGGTCCAAATCAGTTGAATGTGGAATATCCATCAAAGGCCACTCTTGAAAAGCCACCTGCCCGCAAATTCAGGCTGGAGTTTTGTGCTGAATTTCCCTGGCTGGAATATAGTGTGTGTCATGACCGGGCTTTCTGGGTCCTCTGTTGGACATTTGGTAAGAGTCACTACGAGCAATACTTAAGGACGACAGAGTTTCAATCGTGGAAAAGGGCAACCAGAACTTTTCACCAACATGCTCCAGAGGTTGAGCCATCTCACTGCCTCAGCCACATGGAAGGGGTTCTTATAATCGCTGGACTAGTCCTTGACCATTATGCAGGAGCGAAAGGCAGGAACCTTCAATTCAACGTATAAGGTAGGGCTAATGTATTTCTTTTATTGTTTGACATGCTTAGTTTAGTGACAATGTTGTGATAGCGACTGTACGTGTGGTTGACGCTGCAGTGCTGCCCGTCCAGTGTGTAATGGGTGGCTATGCCGGTAGCTCAGTGGTCAGGTGCAGTGTGATGTCCTGTGGTTTGAATCTGTTGCCTGGTGCTCGGTTCTGAAGTCCAAGTCATGTCGACATGCTCCTGCTGTCTAGAAGAACGTTGTCTGATAGTTTTGTTTACGCACTAATACTTGGCCATATTGAGTCGTCACACGGATTTCTTATCAGCGTACTGGTCACAAGTGGCATTGCTGTAAATAGATGGTGTTGGTTTTATTTCTCACGGCAGAATGCCCACCCTGCTCACAGAGGTTAAACTCGCCTATAGTTACAGTGGTGAATATATGGAATGTGCCCAACAAGCCTCTGTTAGAGAAATGCCTGCACCCCATCCGTGATCCCTCTCCTGACCGATGCCCCATCATGCCATTGGCGATTTATGTTACTGGGACTGTAACCCTCAGCAGGAAGGTTTCTGATTATGTCTGGGGTTATGTATTCTGCATCCAGCCGAACCAATTAAATGTTTCTCAGGAACACCGTTGCATACAAACTGAATCACAATTGGCAGTTTCTCAATCTTACCTCTGTCTCGAGTCCATTCACAGTCCAAGACTATCTGCAGTTTCACATTTCCCTTTCGCCTCATGCAACACCGGACTGACAGGAGGGAGAACCTTCTCATAATGGGTGTTTTTGGGTGCATACTTTGCATGATGTGGAGTAGTCTCTACATTTTCAGCAGGTTTGGAATCCTTGGACCACATGTACTCAAATAAATTCATCAACAGTCCAGCAGAGATGTCATCATCATTAATTATGCAAGACTGAATGTTTTCAGCATTCCATTAAAAAAAGCAAGTTCATCCACAGTAAAACTGCACCACTTGCCCTATGCTGTTAATGCAGCATCAGCAGTTCTCTACCGGTGTTTGTCCAAATAGACACGATGTGGTTTCACCAGTTTCCTCTCCGTGTTTAGCTCTGTTCATTCCTCTGCCAGATTTGAATAGAAATTAATAGATTCATCCTTTGGAAACCCTTTTTCCCCTAACGATGTGGCTTTGTAATTCATATATCCTGTCATGGTGGTGATCATGTGTCAATCACTTGCACCAGTAAGCTGACGACTGGAGAAGCATAAGCGTGCATCTGGTTCGGCTGAGTGTTACAACACTGTTCGTGATCTGTACCAGCTCAGATGAAACTAGTGAGATGTCTGACTAAACATTAGTACTTGTAGTATTGGTTGGGATGGTGCACTAATATTCAGATCACTGAGGTTATCTTCCGCAGCAGGAACTACACCTGAAACTGAATGGCTGCTTGCAAGCTCTTATTGTTGCATGGTGTTTACGGCTGTGTTCGAGTGCTTTAAGCAAAGTCGAGTACGTAATCTATCTACCCAGCTACTTTATTTATACCGAGTGCTAATATCAATGTTGGCAACTTGTCAAACGTTAAAACTGCTTGAATGAGCTGCTAGCTAAGAGTAACATTAGCTGGCTAGCTGTCAAACTAAGCCAATACCAACAAGGATCATTATTAGACACAAGAATACAACAAACTACTGCAACGGATAGATTTGAACAAGAATAAGCTTTAATAAGAATGAGCTAATGTTGCTCTGCCCTTTTGACTGGCGACTACAACTGCTTTGCAGAATGATGTTGGAATTGAGGTACTGCCATTATTTATCCCGTCCCTCCAGGAAATCAAAACCTTCTGATGGCGCAAATGAAATAAATCTGATACACACGTCAGATTCAAATATTTCAGAACGAAGTTGACCATTTGGTGGGCAGAGTGAGAATTTGTGTGGGCATTGCCAATGCCTCTCCACTGCTAGCTCCAATCCTGGCTAGAAATATATGAATCCTTTTGTTAAGGTGATGGATGGAAGCTTGTCTACCACCTTTGTCTCTGGGATGGGGGAATTTGAGAGTTGTGCCAACAGAAAAGCGACACGGTATGTTCCCACGTGGTTGTTAACAGGGAGCTATTGAGGAAGGCAGTAAGCCACTGCCGGTGCAGTGATGACAATGACGAAGGGATTTTGATTAACCCATCAGAGGACATCTTGTCTCTGTGTTTACTTGCAATTTTTTGATGGGACCCTCTGCTATTGCATGAGGCTAGGAATGCTTTGATTTAAATCAAGAGGACTGCAGCCTTGGTGATTGTAGAATACCGTTGCTAACTCTGTGAAGGATATGCGGCTTCTGTTCCGCTGCTGTATGAAAAGAGAGGGACTTTTTATTTCAGCATTCCCTCCACCCACAGTGCAAACGGCACAGTGTAGCTGGCTGAACCTTGAGGTGTATAACTGTCATCACTACTGTGAGAGTCACGCCCTCTGTCATTGGGATCAAGTCAATTTTATTTGTATAGCCCATTATCACAAATTAACAAATTACCTCAGTGGACTTTACATTAACACAACCTCCTGTTCTTAGACCCTCACATCAGATCAGGAACAACTCCTTTAGAAACCTTGAACAGTGTGGAGAAAGGAAGAAACCTCAGGGAGAGCCACAGAGGAGAATCTCTCTCTCCCGAGACGTGAACACAGAATAAGACGCAATTTCCACCACTCCACATGATCATGATAACAGAATAGTGACTGGGTTACAAAAGGTCAAACGGTAATAATAATGATGACCTCCTTCATAATGAAGGTAATAATCAATGAACATCTGACTTGTAAACAGACCAGATCAAGCCACAAGGCCAAGATTCATCACATGTCTAATGTGGACAGATGGATGATGATCTTTAAAGAGGTGGAATAGTAGTAGACCCATCAGTCCAAGCATCATAGTCCTGATCACCATGCTGGCACTGATTACGCGTCTCCCGGGTTCGTCAGAGGTCACATATATAGAACATGAGGGGAAAAGGGAAACATTGAGGGAGATTCATTCAGCCAGAGAAACTAGATGAGAGCACAGCTTACATTAGTCATCACCATATGCTCTGACTATATACTGTAGTAGGCAGAGGGCAGTGATTATTATGAATCAGCATAATGTAAAATCACTGTTATATGATGAGGCAAGAAGATGAGTCTTAAGTTGAGATTTAAAGGAATTAATACAGTGTGATTGTCTGGTGGCAGCAGGTAGGTTAGATAACATATTCCTTTATTAGTCCCACAGGGGGAAATTGCAGCATTACAGCAGCAAAGTGGAAAGCACAGTAGGAGAGGTAGACAAATTAGCAAGGGGAGAAATATGAACACTACATACAGTATGGACAAAAATATATACCAATTTTTAATCATCTGGTATATTGATGTTGTTCATGTGTTGGGTTTGTTCTTCTGAGGCTGCAGTGCTGGTTATAGAGTCTGACATCTGTGGGAAGGATAGACTTGTGATAAAGCTCCTTCCAACACCTTGGATGGAGTAACCTATCACTGAAGGAGCTCTCTAGTCTAGCAATGTAGTCCTGCATGGGGTGAGAACCATTGTCCATCATGGATGACAGCTTAGCCATCATCCTCCCTTGTCCCACTACCTCCACAGTGTTGAGGGGACATCCCAGTACAGAGCTAGCTCTCTAGACCAGTTTATCAAGTCTCTTCCTCTCTGCAGCTGAGATGCTGCTGCCCCAGCAGACCACTCCATAGAAGATGGCTGGTGTTACCACCATGTTGTAGAATGTCTTGAGGAGTGACCCCTGACCTCCAGAAGACCTCAGTCTCCTCAGCAGATAGAGTCTGCTCTGGGCCTTCTTGTATAGCGCTGCTGAGTGGTCAGTCCAGTTTAACGTTGAGGTGAACACCCAGGTACCCAAGTTATTCCACAAGGACAGGCCCTGCCACCAGCTGACTCTGTTAACTGTGGCCACACAGAGGAGTCCTGTATTCTGAGAGCAAGCGATGGGACGTAGGGTAGGAGGAAATCAGAGATTAGTATCTCTCCCAGTCTTCTTGGTGATGTGACAGTGAAAGGTCTGTGTTACGTGCCATGCTTAGTGCTTTCCAGATGTCCTGTGGTCGGTTCGAACTCGCTTCCTCTGGCTCGTCGGTTCCTGCAGTGTGTGCTCTACCACTGAGCTACCGCAGCCCCCCCCGTCTCTCTTCCTTTGTTATGGAATAGTAAGGAGGCTAAAAGCCTTTTCACTACATGACAAGATAGCCCTTATCTGGCATTACTGAGTGAGGGAAAAGACATAAGCATATTAGAGCACAACAGCAGTATCTAGGGGCAGCATGTGTGGATCTAATTTGAAATTAAAATGCCCCATTTGAATTATGTACACAAAGGGGGTAGCGGGGAGCAGCAATAATAGGGGCTCCTTTAAAATCCATATCTTTGGAGCCATAGCATCAATCTATTGTGCTGCGTAACCTACTGGAGGCTTGGGCGTGTGTGTGTGTGTGTGTGTGTGTGTGTGTGTGTGTGTGTGTGTAGTGAGGTGGTCTTTAGTGCTCTCTGTTTTGGAACACATCAAAGTGAAGCAGAGTCAATGCTGAGGCCCCTGCATCATATCCGATAAGAGGGAGCTTCCATTAAGTCGCTTTGCCTCACAGGGATTAGAGGAAAAAATCTCTCCCTCGCTCTTTTTAAAAATGGTTTCTGGACATTTTCCTTTTCACCGTCTTTCCCTTTTTGTGCGAGTGTTCTGTATTTTGCACTGTTTAGTGTTGTGGTGACATCCCATTTTCCATCCTCCCCGTCTCTCCTGTACTCGACTGTTGCCGTTTTCTGCTCTTTCACATCGATGCATGTGAATAGCTCACATGTGCTGCCAAAGAGTCCCGATACCCTAAGCCATTAATTGGAGCCAACAGAAGTTGTTTGAATGAACATTTACACTCTTACCGTTATGTCCAGAGTAAATTCTCTTTCTACCAACTGCTGCTTAACAGGACTCATAAACTCGACATTGATTGTAGAGCGATGAAAGACTCTTTCCGGACCAGCCTTACGGCTCAGAAAAGGCTGCTTGATTCCCAAGTATGACTCTAAAGCATTTCTGATGAGATGTGATGTGTACAGAATGTTAGAAGATGCTGCAATCCCATCTTTTAGCGATGGCCCAGAGCACGTGAGGCCCCCTGAAAAGACTGATGAAGAGGGTGTGTGGCTGGTTGTGGGTGTCCTTTGCAGAGCTGGATCATGAATCAGATCAACCAGTGCCTTTTCCATTCATCTCCAGCGTCTAGGCAAACTTCCATGATCATAGCACATCCAGAGTTTTGGGTATCCAGCCAGCAACGGTGGCAAAGGCTCTGATGTAGCTGTAGACCTTTTCAGACATCACTGACCTCTGGGCTGGAGAAGAGGTTTCAGTACTGCACTGGGGCTTTTAGAACAAGTCTCTCCTATGGCACAGACCAGCTCAGCTAGTCACCTCTCTCCTAACGGTGAATTCAAGATTCAGACTCTAAAGGGGCATGCAGAGGATGAAAAGACTGAATAAATAAACAATCTAATAGATCTGCAATGAGAACGTAAAGTCCAAACAACAAATGCAAAATATTAGTAATATAAGGTACAAAATCCAATGTAGTCGACCTACGAGGTGCAAAAACATCATCAAAGCTGCAGTACGGTGGCTTGATATTGAGTTTCCAGTCTTCTGCGGCATCCATGTTCCTGCCTGAAACAGGGTTTCAAAAGTCAGAGATGGGCAACAGTAGCTGCTACGCTCTTGGTTGATGTAGAGGACAGTTAAGTGGTGGCTCAGTGGCCGAGCGCGTGCCGTGGAGTTGGCCACAGCGGGTTCACATCTCATAGTGGGGCTCGTTAAATGTGAGGCATTCATTATAAATCACTCTGAGTGGTTATTAGACTAGAAAAATGTTTTATAGATACAAGTCCAGTCACCTGTTAACCACTGGAGCACTGTGAACCTTCTCTGTGGATAGGCTGTTAGAGCAGGCAGAACAGAGGCACAGAATGTGATGGTCAAGCATTTCTTCATATCCACTTGCAAAGCTCAGTCCTCTAAAGGATGAAAATAAAACTCCACGTTGGAAAGATTCTAAGCCAACAGTACATCCAGACACATCGGCAGCTTCCCCTGACTAGTGAACATTTAACAACCGTCCATCTTTCAGTAAACCTCGATGGAAAACCGGTCAAAATAAGAGCTCAAAGCAAAAGGAACAAAGCCTGAGGAGCAACTCGATGAATGAAGACTCTTCTGTATGTTCACGGAAAGGTGAATTGGTTCAGCAAGATGTTTTCCCGTTGAACCGATTCATCGTTTTTGTGACTCCCTTACAGGGATCATCGAACATGCATCAAGATGTCTTCTGTGTCCTGTTTAAACTGAACTCATGCAAGGATCAGACCACAAACTAAAATCAGGGAAAAATGAAATGTCTCCATCAAAGGTTCCATGTAGAGTAAAGGCATGGATATTTATCACAACAGTCACTGGAGTGTTTTCACTCTCTTGGTCCAGCCTATGCAAACCTTGCTGTCACGAATTGTAAAAAGTTCCCTTTCCCCATTTACTCAGTACTTATATGCAGTGTTCGTAGGAGACTGTTGTCATGGTAACACATATCGTGTATGTGAAAAGGGCAAAGCGAGGGAGACCATTAAGTTTCAACATAAAGAACCACATTAGACTGCTTCCCTTTAATAAACTGTAAGTAGATTTGCACTTTTCTCCGAGCTCCAAATTCTCCCTCTCCGTCCGAGCCACAAATGGATCTTGCAGGATCTCATTGATGGAAGCTGAGTCACTCTTCGGTCCCACTTGAGCTTGATTCCGGGGTCGTCCTGGTGCCTGAGGAGGCCATTGTGGCTCTTAACATTTGATTTATTCATCTTCCTGTTTTTTGTGTGCCTCCCTCTCTGTAAGTGTTCCTTGGACGTATCAGACGTCTCTGCAGTGCTGCATTCAACTGGTTCAGTCCCAAGAAGCATGACCTCGCGAGGGCCGATGAGGTCCGTCCACCTCAAGATGCACGTTTTTGTCTGTATCTACTTAATAGGATGCTTGAAAAACCATAGTCTCTCTTACCTTTTTACTTATCTCCCCTTATTCCTGAATAGATAGCTTTTAATGCTCACGGCTAATGTCATTATAGCCTTGTTTCTTGTTTTAACATTATCTTACAAATTAACTCTCCCCTTGCTCTGGAGGCATCAGAAAGCAATCGACTGCTCTCCCAAATCATTCTTACACAACTTCAGTTTGGCCACTGCTGAGCCATTTTTAGCCCACCGGGGCATCAAGCCTCTGATAAGCCAACAGCCCTTTCCCCCCTCCTCTCCTCCTGTCTGTGGAATCAGCGGCAACACATACAGACGCTAACTTCTGAGAGAATATGGTGTGGTCATGGTGAGCCGACAGCTTGGGTCAGGTGGCACCTCGGCGGTGGGTGGGAATATGTAGCGATAACGACATTAATGTTAACGGGCTTCACAATCAGCCACATGCTGAGGGGGGAGGTAAGGGAGCTTGAGCCCCTGTGCCTCTGCCCTGAATACCCAAAGTGCCCCTTTGAGTGACCATTTCAATTTTCAATATAGAACAAAATTATACGTTGAACATTGAAAAAACATTTTTTTTTAATAATCATTTTGTTTGGATAAGCCTAGCTGTAATTTGATATATGAATAAAGTTAAACATGTTAACACATTTTGTTCCATTTGCCCCTTTTTTAGAATTTTGAGCCCCTGCCCCTCAAAAGGTCTGGAAGGCCCTGCTCATAATGCCATGTCAGCAATGTGGGTATATCCACCGCAGACGTGGAACACACAAATGTCATGTATGTTAAAGAAATGCACTAAAAAAGACTCATAACTTCTTTTTATCATCTCAGAGCTTTTTTAACGACCTAATCACACTTTACTATGCCAGCCCATGGACATTTCACATAGCTAGCACTGTTAGTTTAGCTGGGAGGGGGAGAATTACAGGAGGGACGCCTTTTGGGATGAGCACGTATCAGAGCAGCTGTGGGCACACGGGGACTGGCACATGATCGGTTTAGGTCTCAGACCCGGGACGTAGGGTGATACGCCCACAGAGATAGTGAGCCCGTCCTTACACTCAGACATGGTGTTGCGGTCAGTGTGTGTGTGTTTTGGTGTCCGCCAGGCGGTAGACTGGAGGGGACTATGTGGTTGGTCATGAGTGTGTGTCTTCTCCTGGATCACCACCCTACCGTGATAGAGAAGCTCGCTTGTACTGAAGATTCTAAGAGCTGTGCCGTCCAGAGCCTGGGGTCACCCATGACAGATGTGTCAAGAGGGAAGTTCTAGACAAGGGGAGAACCAACAAAGACCTCAGCAGCAGAAACGGAGGAGGATGTGTTCAGCTCACCGTGCTGGTAAAGGCAGGTGAGGGCTGCAACAGAGGGTGGTCCCCAGTTGCCTTTGTTTTCCATGCAGTTGGAGTCTAGCCACCCCCTTGCCAAGGCCCGTGTGGCAGCTACAGGTGCATCAGCCTCTCCACATGAGAAGTGGTCACATGCAGGCGTCCACGTGATAGACCCACAAGGAGGAGGGCAGTGACGCTCTTGTGTGTTGAACACAGTGATGTGTGTATGATGAAGAGCCTGTGGTGATTGCGGTGATTCAAAACGGTGACTAAACCTTTGTTTTCACCCTCACCACGATTTCCATCCACTCAGGACGAACTCACTTGACCAACACGGCTTTTGAGTCAACCGTACTCATGCAGAAGTGCGGCCCAGTCCCTATTGTTAAATCTCTGCAATAGAAAGCAATCCTAAGAGTAGGATTAATAAGTCAAGGCTGGATATCATCTCAATAGCAACAATGAAATTAATTACGGTTGCCGTGCAACAGTTTACAGTGTTTTCAGGGGTGCAGTACTTGACTTGCCCCGGGGGCTGGCTGCCTACGCTAAGATGCTGCCACCGGGCAGAAGCTTGAACATTGGAGACGATGTTTATCATATAATAGGACCATCACTGCGATGTTAAAACACCATCATAGAAATGTGATTCGGAGAGGAGGATTAATCACAGCCACAGCTGTGGAGCTGAGCTGTGGTGTCTCCGGGTGTCTTGTGAATGGAGGTCAGTCGGCAGAGCAGCCACCTCGACCCATTCCACATCAGGAAGGCGTGAGGGGTAAACGCCTCTCAAGTCCTTTCACAAGGGCCTTGGAAATAAGACCACCTGATTTCAGTCATTTCATGTCAGCTTGTTGCTTCTGTGGAGGGACCACCTAGGAGCCTCGTCCACAGTCTGACGGGCAACATGTTTTTATTACACAGAGTTTTTAGCTCGAGTGCTGCACGTTAAAACTTTTTATTCCACATTTCCCATCCAGTCGACCTGGGGGCTGTACAAAAGTCAGGTAAGGGCTGGAAAAACGCTTTTTTCACGACACTTGTTTGTTTCTCTCCTCTCTTGGGCGGAGAAAGGCTTAATTCCTAGTCTGAGCACCAGGGACCAGCAGAGACGTTCACCTGAAGGGGATCTGCACCCCTCTGTGTGCTGGCCTCTAGTTTGTTAGGTTGTTTCAAAGTTTAGTGTCTCACATCAAAGCATGGTCAGAATTCTTTAAGGGCCTGGATACGAGCAGTAAAGTTTCCTTTACAGGCTCCTGTGGAAGCCAGTGAAGAGCTGTGGTTAAGGGGGCAGCCGAGTCCAGTCTTTTCTATTTGTATTGCCCCGTTATCACCAATCCCCCTGACAGGAGCTAAGACTTAAGACTTTCCGAGACCTGCCCCGTAAAGCTCAAGGTTCTGTTTGCTGGTACTGGGGTCGGTCGTGCCGGTGGTGGTGGTGAGTATTCCTTCGGTGCAGGGCTGCTGCTCGGTTTAGATGGCCTATTTGTCGACATGCTATTTGCTCCGTTGCTTCTTGTGCTTTGCTCGAAAGAAGTTTGCAGTTCACAAAAACAATGAATTGATTTCCAGCCACAAAACCGGAGTGTTTCAGTAGACCCAGGGTCTTGTGCTTTCTTTGGTGAAATGTGTGGTAGCTACGGGGTTGTGGTGTTAATGTTGGCTTCGGAAACCCTGGCGTTTGGTCTCCATGGCTGACCACGCGTCGGGTCCTGGCCCTTCATTCTGTTGCCGTGCAGGGGCCGGGATGGAAATGCTGCCTGAGATGATGCAGCTGTCCCACTGGGTGATGGGGACACGTTTAGCTAGCTGTTGAATTTATGACACTTTGTTTGATATTCTTCACAACTTTCAATCAGAGCCCGGGAATAAAAGGCCTGTACAAAGTCCACCTGATCTGAAGCCACCACTAGCTATGGCAGCCATCTAAGCTAGTTAGCTTGATGCCGTCTCATTCTGACCCTGTGAGTGTTGAGACATTACATGCAAGGTGCCCCTCAGCATCCGAGGTATGAGACACGGTGGCTCTTGGAGAGAACGTGCACCTTCAGGTCCTGCCGTGGGGCGTGGTCAAGGTGAGGCGTTCATTATAAAGTGCTCTGAGTGGCTGCTAGGCTAGACAAATGCTATAGAACACGTCCACTCGCCATATGTCAGGTGTTCCACAGACCCCCGTATTAAACCGCCAGCCCACCATATGAGTCTTAATGACGGATTGGCTAGTGAGTGGTTAAACCTGGAGTTAAGTGACGACCCTGCTGAGCCTCATACCAACAGCAGGCACACAGTCGAGGCAAATGGCAAATGGACGTTAATTTATGCAGCTCTTTTCTCGTCTGGCGACCACTCAAACCACTTTTACATCGTACGCCTCACATTTACCAAGCATGGGGGGATTAAGGCTGAATGCCCTCTTCCTGGGTCAAGTCAGTTTTATTTGAATAGCCCATTATCACAAATTACAAATGTGACTCAGTGGGCTTTAGTCTACAGTGTGTGTGCTTTGGCCAAAGCATTAATATTTGATGTCGTGGATGGGAATTGGTTTCGTGGGCTGCAGGCTGCCTCCGTTTGAAGTTGCAACTGCTGTCACTCCAGGGTCTCGGGTAGGATTCTAGAGTTTGTTTTATTTATTTTTATTTATCATTTATTTATTTGATTTTTTTAAATTTATTTGGCTGCTGTCTTGCCTTTCATTATTCTTCAACTAACTCATGGATTATAATGCGTTAATTTTTGAGTTTTCTAAAAAGTGACGTTACAGTTTTCATGGTGCAGCCTTCACTGCACAGGCTATCTGTATGATATATGGTGCCAGGTAACCTATTTCACTCTATGCAGTGGGCACAGTTATCTAAATAATATACACTGATGACTCGGCAACATCTGCTAGATGTTTGGATTTGGCAAACTGTCATTCATAGATAATGTTTGGTTGATAAAATAGCAAGAAAGTTTAAGGAATGAGGTCTCTGTAGAGTTTGTTTATCTGTCTGCCTCTCTATAGTAGTAGAAGTAGTCATAATAAATATAATTATGATAATGATGATGATGATGACTTTA
This sequence comes from Regalecus glesne, assembly GCA_900302585.1. Classification (NCBI taxonomy): domain Eukaryota; kingdom Metazoa; phylum Chordata; class Actinopteri; order Lampriformes; family Regalecidae; genus Regalecus; species Regalecus glesne. The sequence continues at coordinate 30,447 of OMLC01104294.1, read as the reverse complement.
ATTAACACAGTGCCTTTGACAAGATCCGAAGACGCTTTACAGAAGGTGGTCAAATAAAACATCCGAGACGATACAAAACCCTACTGAAGACATACTGAAGATAGAGTAATACAAAACAATAATGCAAAAATGTGATAATGGCTTAAAAAAAACAAGTTGGCGTGGGATTATCAACATACTGCTTTGGAGCTGTGTGAAACTACATCAGCCTGCTTTTTCCTCCACCAGAAAGAAGCATGTGGTTTATTTTGACTGTCCTTGCTACAAAGGACAGTCATTACAAAATGTCCTGCAGTTTCAGAAAGCTAAATAATGAGACAGCTGCTGCTCAGGACAGTGGCGTGGCGCAGTAATTGATTTCCAGTTGTGACATGGATTTAGCTGTAACGGTATTAATTCAAAGCAGGGGATGCTGAAAAGTCCAAACATTGAGGAAACTCAATCAAACATAGCAACAAAGCTATTTAACAAGAGATCAAGTCAGTCACAATTACAGAGGGAACTCGAGCTCCACTTATTAGAGAGGCTCCGGCGTGTTACAGGAGGATGGTGGAACACCAGTTGAGGGAGAATAATGTGAGAGAGGTCTGGGAGGAAAACTAGCCATCCCACATCCAATTTGCCACACTGCCCTCTGGCAGGAGGTGCATCCATGCTGCCTCCTCCAGACTATGCAGCAGTTTCAATCCTCAGGGTGAGGCTCTGCAGCTGCCTAACACTCAGAGCCTCCACACACTGGCTTTTGGATTGTCTTCCTTCTGCACGATGAAGTGCACGGTCACCGAACAACACAGCTACCCGCGCAATTACCGCGGTTGGGAACTCCATGTCCATGTGTAGGTTTGTGAAATAGTTTTTTTTTGTAGCTTACCTTTTTAAAAAAAATATTTTTGTGCATGTGTGAAGTACAGTCTTACTCCCCTGTGTGGATGCGTGTATACATGTGGAGAAATGACAATAAGAAAATCATGTTGCTGGTCTCGAAGGTTAAACGTCAGTCCAGCTATGAAAGGGTGCTACAAAACAAGCTCCACGTCTCTTAGAATACAATGCATGTAAAAAGTGTGGCTTGTATTCTCATTAGCAGTTTCCCAGAGAGCAGCTTGAATGAGGTCGTAATGAAGAGAGGAGGAGGAAAAGTTGTTTGGATGATTTGGTTTGTGATTGTAATCAAAGTCACTATCAGGATAAGCTGAAGATAAGCTCGCAGGAGGAAAAAAGTAGATTTCTACTTAGATGAGGTAATTCCTTTGAGAATTACACTCAATGTTCTTGATCCTAGGCAGCTCTGGCCACTTAAGAACATCTGCCAACACACTTCCTTACTCCAGAATGCCACTAAGCATAAGATTTTCCTTCACAATGTTTTTATTTCAGTGGCCTGAAATGAGAAAACTGACATTTGGATAAACAGACCGTCCAGTAGAAAACAGCTGGAGTTCCCCTCTGTCTGTGTGTCAGAGATGCTGCGTGTCCAACCACCTCAGAACCCAGTCTTCATCCTGGTGAACACGCCAGTAGGAGGGACCAGACCTGTGTCTGATCTGTAGGCTGGTGGTGGAAATCACAGAGGATTCAGTCGGGTTTGGCCTAGTTAGGTTTGCTGCTTGACTTTATCTTCTCCTCCCTGACAGCACACAGCGACCTCTTTGATATCTGAATGTATTGGATATAAGCAACAAGTCTTTAACTGGAGATTCGGGCCTGCATATAACCTTGTTTTGTAGTGGATTCAGTCCTGTGGGACATTTATTACAAAGATTCAAAAGTTGTTTTTTTGTTTCCCTTTCAAGCAATCGAGGAATTTAGTGGAGAATGGAAATGAGGGTCTTGTGTGTGTGTATGTATGTGTGTGTATGTATGTGTGTGTATGTATGTGTGTGTGTGTGTTCTGAGAAATTCTCTTTAGTGAAAACGTTTCTTGGAAGATCACTAACCGGGAAGGGATAGCAGCTGTATGGTGGTTCAGAATCATTTGGTCTTAAATGTCTTGCTTCTACCTATACTCTTGAGTTATAGCCTAATCTGCACCCAGAAAACACAATCTCCTGATCTCATTTAGCCCCGGCTAGTGAGATAGACTCATCATCAGAAAGATCATAAATTCCGTGTGCTTTTTTTGCTGTGCTTGAATGGTGCGTGCATGTGTGCATGTCTGTTGTATTTGAGCCACTGTGATTATGACTGACATCTCTGAAGATGGGCACGGTAAAGGACTTAAGGGATGTAAAAGTAAAGGATGTGAGTGACCTTGAACCTAAAGGTCAATGCCTTCCTTTGAAAAAAGTCAGGTGTAATTTTGCTTTGCCCCTTTTTGAGGTGAATCACTGTCAGGCCTCAGTGGTAGAGCACGTGCATCAGGACATGACGAGCCTGGTGTCACAGGTTTGATCCCACCACAGGGCATCAGATAGGGCATCCGGCCTGTGCTCGATCTATGCCCATATCCACAGCCACTGCGTGGGCTGGTAACTATGACATAAAAATAGCTCAGTGGGTAAAGTGGTCGTCTGGAGATCGGAAGGTTGCAGGTTCTATCCCCGGTCCTACAGAAAACATACTGAGGTGTCCTTGGGCAAGACACTGAACCCCTAACTGCCAAATGGGGGCTGCTCTCTGTTCCTATACAGTAGTATGGGTCAAATTCCACCAGCTTGTATATTGTGGCAATTGACTGGCAAGTAGTAATAAATAAAATGGAGAAAAATGTGAGTTTGCCAACAGGGGGAAAGTCTCTTGAAGGCTGAAAACATCCCCGACTTACTTGGTGCTGTGTCATGTAAACACAGTGACATGAATACCATAGAGAGGTCTGTTTCCATGGCACCATCAGTCCCCATGTTGTGGGGTGGACACGGACCCAGATGGAGCTCGGGAGATTGAGGCCAGATGCCCTTCCTGATGTCCTGAACCCATTGCCCCTGGCTTGTCAGTTCCTGAAGTGCACACTCCCGCTGAGCCACCGCGGCCCCTCATAGCAAGATAAACACCATCCTAGCTAATTAAAAATGATAATGGGTCTGTAGAAGCGGCATTGACAGTATGATTGATATTAGGTCACGGTGGCTCTGTCTGCTGCCTGTCTGTCAGTGCTGATGGGTGTGCTGGCACACCTAAACAAGATGCTGCAACATCCCCATAACCTTGTCCAGGTCCCAACGAGGGACCGCTGGCCTCATCTTGTGAGCCTCTACCCTTGTGAAACTGGGTGATAAGGATACAGGGTCTCCTCTCTCAGTTCCTGATTACTCTCATGTGTAGCCTTGATTGCTGCCACCATCCCTCACTGTTTAATAGCAGACTTTCCTGCTTCCAACTGCTCGTACAGGAATTGTAGGAGGTCCTGGGCTGTAGTCATGTGATAATTTACTGTCCCTCACTCACACCAAGGGCTGGATACCCTCCTACAGTTCAAGCAGGTGACGGTAGTAGATGGTACCCGGGTCATCTGCAAGGTCTGAACTTTAGGCTCTGACGGTCCCATGGACAGAAACCCATCTCTTTCAGCGGCCAGGCCCATAGCTGGAGCCCCTGTGAGAGAGGATGGAACACTCGACACCCCCCCCACCCGAGAATGAGAACTCTTCTTGCACAGGGTGTTCCCATGGCATCCTTTCTAAGAGAGGTGGGATTACCTGGAACCATGTCGTTGGGGGCCACCGGAACCAGTCTTGTCTCCCTCTGCATGAATTGAGAAATGGGCAGAAGAATGTCACAGATATGGCTTAAAGTCATATCTGACTTTAAGATGTGACTTATTTGACCCACAGATATGACTTAAAGTCATATCTGTGGGTCTGTGACAGGGATGGCAAATGAAGACCACATGCGTCTCTTCCCCATCGTTTCTGGGGGGTTTCAGGCCACTATGTGGTGCTTTGTGATGTCAGTTAGTGACCGGAAAAACGGAAGGGGTTCTAATTCTCTGAACTTCCTGTCCACCCCCCCTCCCCCATTCTGTTGGCTGAAAGAGCTTTCTTATGGCGTAAATGACATCCCATGCCACCTGGGCAGAGGATCATATGGACGATGATACGCAGACTTCGCATAATGAATTCTAGGTGCTGTGGGAGCGACTCCTTTAGCAGGAGAATGACCATTTATCTGTCAGCGTCATGCACAGTGAGGACTTAATTGGTTCGATAAACTACGCTGTTCATCAGTAGTGGTTGCAAAAACCATTGGTGAAACTTCCCTTGAACAAATAGTTGAAATTTCATCTGAAGCCAGTAGCTGTAAACTGATGCTATTGGAGTTCTGGAACAGTAAACTGATGCTGTTTAGGATCAAACCAATAAGTAATCAATAGATTATAGCCATTGGAAATGCAAAACACTATTTGAGGCTAAAAGTTTTTTCCATGTTGAGTATTTGGGATTTCATAGGTGATGGTTGGTCATACCAGGAGACCGGACATTTAAACAATTTGGCAACGTTCCTAACATGTTCAGGATTAAACAGAATTGTCCTCAAACACAAGGTTGTTGAGAAAGTAAATCCAAAAGAGTATAATGGTGATTTTATTGTGTTGTAAGCAAAAGGCTTGGCTCTAATAGGCTCTTCATCTTTGTGCCAGTGAAGGGAAAGACACGGGACTGAATCAATTTTTGAGATGATGGGATTATAAGGCTGAGAGAAGCAGCGAGACATAAGGAAGCTAGCTGAAGCAGCCATGGATGCCAGCTCTGAGCTGAAATTGTGCTGGGCACCGTTTGATTTCTGACCAGAGCAATTTCTATGATGGCTTCATTGTCAAATGGCCAAAGAAAAGGCTGAAGACAAATTGATCACACAGTCTCTGCCTGATTGAGCATCGGCATAGACAAAAGGTCCTTTATAGAATTTCAGCCTCGAGCAGAAGAGTTCACACCAGCTTCTCAATTCAACTGTACACTGAGGTAATGAATTCACTTTTAATTGCAGGAAGGTCAGTGCAGTTCTAAAAGGAAATACAATATTGAATATTGGATGGAAGTGAGAATATTCCCTCTTTTGTGCACATACACCAACAGGAAGCGACAGAAAAACCCAAAGCATAATGAGGGAAACTGTAGATCAGAATGAAACGCACAAAAACAGGAAGCATTTCTGCTGTGAGAGGGGAGGGTACAGCTCTGGAGGTGAGGTGGTCATCTAGTAGTCGAAAGTTGGTGGTTTGATCCCCAGTTCCTTCAGAAAGTGTGTCATAGTGTCCTTGATGGAGACAATGAACCACTAATTGCTTGGTATAGCAGAAGAACATTAGCCTGGCAGCTAAAGCTGGTGTATTTACATTCTAAATGTTCATTGATTTACACTGTCCCTATAGAGGAGATCATTATTATCATTATTATTATTATTATTGTTATTATCATTAGATATGATTTATACTAAATACTCACAAGCCCCAAAGAGATGTTTCTAAATAGCCCAAGAGGCCTTTTTAAAGGTTGTCAGTTAATATTATCATATTGCCACAAAAATGCAGATAGCTCTGATGCGTGCTCTGACAAAACGACGGAATCCTTTTTCATATTTTAGAGAGCATTTTTCCTTTTCCAGGACAATCCATCTACCTGCAGGGTTGAAATACGATGTTTACTAAAAAGTATTGTACAAACACAGGAGCATCCTCTGCTAAGGGGACGAGATGTTATTCTAAAATGTACATCTTTATCACACAACACCATGGCACATAAGTCTCACGCTGTGAGGGCAGTATGCAATCAGCTTGTCGACTGCAGGGATGCCTATTCCAGTTGTAGCAGCGACTCTCACCATGGCAACCCATGAGTAGCATGATGTGGCTGGTTACATGGTTTTCTCACTGGTGTGATTTTGTTTCCCAGTTTAAATGTTAAAGCAAATCACATTTCATCAACAGTAGTTTGAGAGCAGCCATTTGCAATATAGCTCAAACATTTGTGGTGGGAAATAACTGAACAGATCATCAAATAGCCTGAGTTGGTAAATTATCCATTCATCCATCCATCCATCCTTTGTCAACCACTTATCTGAAGTTGGGTCACGGGATAAAGGCAGGGGAACACCCTGGAAAGGTCATCATTCCATCTCAGGACATGAGCAGTTAGGGGATATCTCTTGAATACAAATCTAGTTATGATAACTCTCTAAAAAGTGTCTCAATATTTGACTTCAGTTCATTCAGTGGAGAAAATCCACCACCTCCCAAGTAATTCTCTGTGACTTACGACGATATGGAAAAGGAGAAAGAGAAACATTGTAAATGTTTGGGTTCACACTGTGTTAAATCCATAATTCACAGTGCCTGCTATATTTCAGCTGTATCAAATGACTTTCACTTCAGACTTCTCTTCAGAGTTTCTTTGAAAAGAACTGCACCAAGATAGCTGAGTCTTAGTGTGGCTGTTTTGGTCTACATTCAAAAGAACCCGGAGTGTTTTACCTACTAAGACAAACTGGGGTAAGGGGAATAAAAAACCAACACTAGGTCTCAAAATAGCTGCATGACAGCCACTTGTTTGGAAAACATCTTTAGAAATTCTCCAGGGAAATCTGCATTTTGGTAGTCCTTGTCATTGCCCTGACCTGTCAGGGTGCTGGGCTAATGTTTACTGGTGTCTTGGAAAAGCCTCCGTTTTGTGACTTAATCCTGGTTTATGCTCCTGTTTTGCAGTTTCATAGCATGTATGTGTGAATATGGAAAATAAAAGACATAAATTAGTAACCCTGGTAGCCTGAGTGGTAGTGAGATAGTCAACTAAAGCCCATTTTTCATAATCTGTAAAGTGAAAGGGAGGCTTGATATTAGTGTATGGTTATATGAGACCACTAGACCAAGATTAGGTTTCTTTTTCTCAACGGTGGTTTAAATCTTTAAATCTTGAGGGGATGAAGCTGATGGAGTGCAACATGCTCATGATACAGGCTAGATGGCTTAGTAGGACCGGTAGCAGAATGCAAATAGGCAGGGATGTCGTAATATACTGGTACTGATGATAACTGTTGTTTTAAAAAAACAAAAACACTGAAATATTGATGTTAGCTGCAGAAAGATGAATCGGTTCATCTGAACACAATTTGGACTGGGAAAGTGTTTTATCTCTCATCTGAGTGACTTCTTCAGTGTCAACTGACAGCTGGTATCCCCACACTTACAAAATACAACACAAACCTCCACAGATGTATAACGACTGAGCCAACAGTCGGTTTGCCTTGATAGAGTGAAATGTTCTTTTCTAATCTTTAGCACTGATTTAGAAAGTAGAAATTTATATTAAGACAATGTGAAAATCATTTCTGATCTGGGGTAATTTGACTCACTCAATCCTACATCCTCTTCTTCTTATCATATTACACCATCCACTGCTTTTGACATCCACTATTTCTTCCCAACTCATTTGGTAGGATTATATGCATGTGTTTTCCTCTTCAGATAAATCCTTGCCTAGTTTCTGTCCCTTCCTGGAACGCACTCCGGGCAGTTCCTTGGTAATTTCGAAGTCTTTCCTCTTCCCTCTTAGAGGCAGTAGATAAGGAGCACCAGGCACACCGCGGCTCTTACCAGGGACAGAGGATGTGGGTGAAGCTGCCCACCTTGCTTATTAACTGCAGCTTCAGGCTTCCTGTGATGCCCTCCACCTGCCTTGTCACTGTTCCTCTGGAGGGGGGAAGATTTTCAGATGTCTGTGGTGGGCACACT
>OMLC01104294.1:0-15032 GCA_900302585.1 Regalecus glesne | reverse complement strand
GACTGATGGACTCACATGCTCCTGAGCATGGAGACGCTGCAGGTTCCTCCTCCATCTCAGCTGTCAGTGTCTCCCGTATCCCTCCTGTGCACCCTTTGGTGCACCATTCTGTGACTGAGCTCCGCGCTGTGCTGGTTGGTGTGTGTGTGTGTGAGACCTTTTGACACACCGGTCAAGCCTCCTGCTGGCTTCGTTACAGGCGCTGCTGTCAACCTCACCCTGGTAACACCAGAGAAAGCCATCAAACTCGCTGCAAACGACTTCTTCCGCCACCAGCTGAGCAAAGACGGGTGAGTGGTGTCACCGCCGGGACTGACGGCCAGGCTGTGCTGGGATGGAGGCCCGGACGTGCTGACTGTTGTGTTTCTGTGTCGTGCAGACGGCTGACAGTGTTTAAGGAGATGTTGGCAGGCTGCGGTGCAGGAACGTGCCAGGTCATCATCACCACGCCCATGGAGATGCTCAAGATCCAGCTGCAGGACGCTGGCAGGCTCGGTAAGACTGACCCCTCCCTACTGTTCAGCAGTGGTCTAGCCAATGGGAAGTCTGTGTCTCCCTGTGTACAGCTGCTGCTGCTGCTGCTGCAGAGAACACGTTCCACTTCCTTACTGCTCTTGTCTCTTGTCTCTGCCAGTGGCCCAGCAGAGGGTGCTGCCCAGCATGGTGCCTGCACTGAAGCTAGGGGCCACTGGCACTGTTCTCAGCCGCTCCTACAATGCCAGTCCTGCGCCTCACGTCATACGAGTCTCGGCCACTCAGATCACCAGAGAGCTGCTGAGGACCAAGGGGATCACGGGCCTGTACAAAGGACTGGGGGCCACCCTGATGAGGTGAGACGGGCTTTGAGACATTCTGCCTCTGGTCTGTGAACCCAGTAATGTGTTGGCTGAATGAGGGATATGAGCATCGTTGACTGTCGTCTTTTCAGGGACATCCCGTTCTCCGTGGTGTATTTCCCGCTTTTCGCCCACCTGCACCAGCTTGGCAAGCGCTCGCCGGAGGACCCCGCCGTCCCCTTGTACTGGTCTTTCATGTCCGGCCTTTTGGCGGGATCCATTGCCGCCGTGGCCGTCAGCCCCTGCGATGGTGAGTGGTTCAAGTCCCCTAATGATAATTCAGGATCTCTTCTTTCACAAACCTTTGCAGACGACGGGCTTGTATTTGTAACTTACTCGTTTGATCTATTGAGTGACATGAGGGCAGTTCTGCAATAAGCGCAGTTCTAAGTACTTAGAAATACCGCAAACTGCTCGTACCGAATATGACTGCTGGCTAATATCACCAATATGAACTCTTTCTGCTGTGCAGTTGTCAAGACACGGCTACAGTCCCTCAAAAAGGGAGCTAATGAAGAGACGTACAATGGAGTGATAGACTGCATCAGGTAAAGATCACATCCCACTGCTAAGAGCTGCCCGGGGACGCGGCTGGGTTCAATACCCCACAAACCACCCCTCCCCTCCCCCACTCGTTCTGACCGCCAAGGCACATGCACACTGATTCATAATTGTTCAAACATTTCACGAGCTAAAAACAAACTCAACAATCCCGTTTTGTCCTAAAGTCTCGATTTGCTTACAGGAAAATCCTGAGGAAGGAGGGACCTGGGGCCTTCCTGAAGGGGGCCAGCTGCAGGGCCCTGGTGATTGCTCCGCTCTTCGGCATCGCCCAGGTTGTCTACTTTGTGGGAGTGGGAGAGTTCCTGTTGGGGTACACCCCATACAACATCTACTCTGCCTGAACTGGCCAATTCCTCACCCCTCCACCTCCATTATTAAATCACAGACCGCTCTGACTTGATCTACCCCGAGACGTTCTCAGACTGTGTGAATGGAAAGGGGACCAGATAACCTCATGTTGTCTCAGTGGGGTTTGAGACGCTGCCTTGTAGCTTCACTGTCATGTCTGGCAGGCTGGGATTGAAACTGGAAGAGTTAACACTCCATTAGCGACTGTAGTCGTGCACAGTCTTCATGGTCTCTCTCTAATGCTGCTAACATTGAGCAGACTCCGTGAACCAATGTCTTGACATGTGATGGCATTCACTAAGACAGCTGAGAGTAATAGTAGTGTGCATATGTGTGTATGTATATATATATATATATATGTGTGTGTGTGTGTGTGTGTGTGTGTGTACACACACACCCAGAGAGAGAAAGTGTGTGTATATCCGGTTGTGTTGGTGTACAGTGCTCTTGGTACCTACCAGAGTGGAGGAGGTGGAACAGGCTATGAGCAGGGTGCGATGGTCTGCTGTGATGCTACCTGGCCGTCTCCTGACTGTAGAGATGTACAGGTCCCGGATGGAAGGCAGGTGGGCACCAGTGACTTTCTCCACAGTCCTGACTGTCTGTTGGGGTCTGTCCCCGTCCTATCAGGGGGCTGATCCAGACCTAACAGTGGTGGCTGAGCAGAGGAGAAACTGGATCACTGCAGTGTAGAACTGAACCAGCACCTCCTGAGAAAGGTTGGACTTCTTGAACTAATGGAGAAAGTTCTTCCTCTGCTGGCCTTTGTTGACGACTGTGTCTGTGTTGGGTGTCCACCTGTTGTCCTGGAGACTCTGGAGCCCAGAAGTATTTAAGTTTACACCACAGACACCCTCCTGTTGAGCATGGTGGGAGGCAGTGTTAGAGCTCCTCCAGAAGTCCACTGCATCTCCACAGTTTTGGGCCTGTTCAGCTGCAGATTGTTGTGACCACACCAGAGGTTCAGCTGTTCAATCTCACCACCATCTTGACGGTGATGGTCGTGTCATCTGCAAACACCAGTAGTCTAACAGACGGTCTCCTAAGGTGCAGTCATTAGTGTAGAGGGAGAAGAGTAGTGGGGAGAGCACACATCCCTGAGGGACGCCAATGCTCATTGTTTGGGCGCTGGCAGTGGTTTTCTTCAGCCTCACCTGCTGCCTCCTGTCTGTCAGGAGGTTTATGATCCACTGGCAGGTGGGGACTAGCTCATATGCATGGCCTCTTACGTAGCTTATGAGATGGATGGACAGAAGATGTTTCGGTCCATTCCTCCTCACAGCCCTAATCAGTTTCTCCTTCAGTAAGGGATTCCACTGTACAGCTCTGGTCCCTCTTTTTGACTCCTAACTATGACTTAATTCTCTCTAAGCCCCCAACCCCCTGCTTCTCCATTTACTCCAGGTTCAACCAGCCACATTCTCAAAACCAACCCCTCCCCCATCTCTCTAAGGGTAATCCCAGCAGCTCTGCGGCAGTTTGGTTTTGGCCATCATCAGTAGGTCATTTGGTCTTTCCTAATGTACCAAGGGCAGCTATCATGACATAGTAAAGCTACGTGTCAAAACTTTGGACATCTCCAATCCTGTTTTAAAGGGTTATGTACAACACCAGGCTACAGATAGGGGCCTGTCACTTCTATGTAAATAGTTTTTAAAAAAATCCTCTGAATACAGATGAATTCAACTTTGATCCATACATGTTCAACTTTGTCCTTGAAACAACATGCTTGCTAATATGCAGAAAGACAGACAGAGGGATGGTAGCTGCAGAGGAACACTGAAGCTCCGCTGATTGGATAGTATCAACATGTGAAGGATGTGTGTTGGATTACTTTACACTTATAACATGTATTTTCATTTCATCTTTACCTGGCTTAGCTTAGCACACCTGTCCTTCCATCTAGCCCCCCTCCTCTGCTGGTGCTCCACCTCAGATTCACAGGCAGTAGATATGGCTGACTCTTAGCACCGTGAGGTGGTGGATGATGTAGAGATGTGGAGGATTTCATTTGCTTGAACAGGAATCCCACCAACAGCAACCTGGACAATGTCTGTCCTGTGAAGATGACTGAGAAGAGTCTCATGTGGCCGGCTCCTCAGACTGATGCTTGTATGGCCACTGTAGCTCAGCGGTAGAGGGCCCACTTTGAGAGCTGATGAACCAGAAGCTGTGGGTTCCAACCCACCGCAGGGGGTCAGGAGGGGCATCCAGCCTTAATCATCGTGAACACCGAGGGCGATGGCAGGGCCATGGTGTTCTCCATGCAGCCCTCCATGCAGAACCAGCCAACTCATGAGAAGACCACGACGGGCTGAAGACATGCCAGAGAGAGGAAACGCTGTGACGGACGCTGAACGTGTCTGTGCCATTTGGACTGTTGGGACCAGGCCTAGTGAGAACCAACATCGTGCTTGGTCAGTGTCTCAGCTGGTTGTTTTCTATTCTCAGGTTTTCTTGTTGTCTGCCAAGACAGGAAGTCATGTTCATAAGCCACCTGAAGCATCTGGGCTGCTGAGCTCAGAGTCAAAGGTCCTCACTCCATAATGAGTGTTTTAATGAATATTTCATTTGCCGATGTACATATTTTTCTATATTCTACAATTATGCAAAGAAGTCAAAGTTACATAGTAGACATCTTGAAGATTCATAACTCCAAAGATGCCAGATGGGAAACTTTGGGGTCTTTGTGACGGTAGAGTTTAGGCCAAGCCATGTGGCCTCCCCCCCCCTGGCCCTACTGTGACAGCATTCTGCAGATGAGGGGGAACTTTAAACACACATGTTGTTTGTGTAAATGCAAGGTTGGGACTACGCATGTGTGCGTGTACATAAATACCTATTTTCTATGCCGAATAAAAATGTATTACTTAAATCCTTCTCTAAGTGGTGGAGTCTCTGTGGCTGCAGGGATTGAGGCGAGGTCCTCAGTGGGGAAACACTGAAGAACTTTTGAACCCTGGGGTTGGAGTGAGGGCCCCGGGTCCTATAGGCAGACACAGTCATGCCATGACAGGTCGGGCGGCTCTCAGAGACAACTCGCAGAGACTTTTCTGATGCAAGCCAAAAGGGCGTTGCACCAGCCCTCGTTTGCGGGCCTTGCATATCTGCCCGTGTGTGTGTGTCTTTTTTTGGGTGCAGAGGGAATCGAATGCTGGGCTGTGGCCAGGTAACCCGACGCTGAGCCATCCTGCAGGCTCTGCCCTGCAGCATGTGGATTACCGTCAGCAGCTGTCTCCTGAACTCAAATGCCGAAAGCTGAGAGCAACAGGACTTTCATGGTGCTAAACACGGACGTCGACTGAATCACAGAAGACTTCCAACACAACATCCTGCGGGGATACATAGCAGACGAATTTGGAGGATGTGGAATTCAGGTGTTCATCTCATTACACAGAGCCTGTGATGGGTGAGGATAACCTCTCGGGCCATCGGGCATGGCTCATGAGCCAACAGTGAGGGACCATCAAGGCCCTTCAATACCAGTTAGCCTTGTTTAGCAACACACAACCAGACACATGCAACCACACACACACACACACACTCACACTCACACACATTACAGCCCCACTCTGAGAACCGGCTTCTGAGAAGTGGATTCACTCATCGGGTTCCTTTGAGGACACGAAGAGCGAAACATAATAGGCGGAAGCTGCATTTTAATTAAGCTGTTTCTGCATTCTTAAACCCGGCCTCCAGATCGTGATCTGGCTGGCCAGCAGGGAAACTCCCACTGCATGAAGGAACTCACTGACATTAGTCAGAGTTTGGTGAAACATTAACATTGGCAGGCATTAAAGGTTCCTCTGAGGCCACAGAGACCCAGGAGAGCCAGGAGCACCCAGCCAGTCTTCCCTGACACATCCACCAGCAGCAAGCTGTGAACGGAGTTTGGAGACATGTTTTGCTCCACACCTCCTCGGCTGCAGATGAATGAAACTGAAGTTTGAATGTGAGCTTCTCACCGTCAGCAGAACAGTTTGAGCTCTTTAACCTTTCCTGGTCTACTAGCTTCCTCTTCTCACTGACCCTGCTGTTAGTGTTGTACTGGTGCTTCCTAGGTCTGGAACTGGTAAGGCATGTGTGGGTACTGGTTGCATCTGGACGTGCAGGAGCTGGTGTTGGTCATGCTCAGTAACAACAGAACACTCGGTGTGCTGAACATGCAGGCCTGTTAATGAAACAAGAAGACATTCTGTAAAACTTTAAGAACTTTATTAGTTGTCAAACATCTTCCTGAGAAGCTCGGAATGCCATTAAAATAAATTAACACACAATCAAAAGCAACTCTACGGAGCCCCTGAAGCCCCCAAAAGGTGAGGTTTTTATTGTCTTGTGGGAACAAGTCAGTGTCTGCATGGTCAAAGGGGTGACAGGCCGACGCTTTGCACACCACGGGGTTGAACAGAGTTTACAGCCTACAAGAGTTTGTGGCGTTCACAAGCACTTCTGTAGCAAGGTGGTGTTTGCCATGTTTTGGGGGTGGAGCTGTCTGAAGATCGCTCTCTGCTATTGGCTTGATTTACTCAAGTCTGTGCACAACATCATTTACTGGTGCACGTGAGATGTTTATGTTGTGGGCACCAGTTCACTTGTCACCACATATAGAAACCACCGTTCAGGGCTGAGGGGCTCCATACAACTCAACCGTGACTTTTTCTTCCTCGTAGGCGTACACAACAAAACTTTGCCCTTGCTCAAAGAAACATAAAGAAGCCCGACAACAGGTTTGTAAATCTGCTGCTCCGAGTTCATCCTCTGCAGAAGACGCTGAGCAGAACTTCTCTGTAGGCCAGCCTGCACCAAATGTCTACAGCCCCTCTGCTGTGCTGCTCCACCATTCAGAACGAGAGCACCACCCTGCTGACGGTGCTCTCGTTCAGGAGAGGGTTTCATCAGCATCAACTGGAGGGAGCAGCCATTTTGACAGGGGATGAAATCATAAACAGCATTTCACTGCCAACTGGAGCCTCGTCCACATTTTTTGCAACGCAACTTTTGTTGATTTGAATAGAAGGTTTTGGTGAAAATGGCTAAAATCCCCAAAATTCGTGCTTTACACACTCGCGTGAGGCCGATTAACTTTTGATCAGTGAAAAAGAGAAGAAGTGACTTGTGATGGAAATGCGTTCACCAGACATAAGATTGAATGCAGACAGAATCTAATCCCACACTCAGTGGTTTCTTCATGTTAGCTGGTTTAGTTAGCAGGGTTTAGTTCCTCAACTCAAATCTGACGGCAAAAAACGCACCGACTCACGGAATTCATTTTTTCCGCATTTAATTATCCCCTTCAAATCTTCTCAAAACCTGGAAGCAAAGAGCCTCTGGGTTCAAACCGCGAGGCCATCAGAAGTCAGCCAAGAGGTCCGTTCTTCTGGGTTGAAACGAGACACAAAGAGCAAGATGCACTAAAGAGACATTAAATATTAAAACACGCTAAAACAATGATGGCAAGTCAAGCCAGCTACGCTACTTCGGGGGTTTGCACGGCAGTAAAATGCAGTCTGACTCTACGTTACATATTTACATGACCCAGAGCTACTCCCTGGGTGGAGCGTTTACCTACCAGGTGTACCCATTCTCATCAAAAATAAGCCTGTTATCAAAGAAAGGCACGTTAAGGAAGCCGTTCTGACCGGAATGACTTTTGATGGCTACAAAATCACCACGACTACGACAGTGCACATCTACGTGCCGCAAGCCTTCACAAAGCACGTTCGACATCAGCCACCTCCACATCAGCCACAGGTCATACACAACTACAGGATAACAGAACTCCTTCAGCCATTTTACTTCCCCCTCATTGGCATCCGACCAGATGAGATGGCTCTACAATAAGATCACTGCTTCACCAGGATAAACTGAACCGATGTTGGCCACGAGGCCACAAACACGTGGGCTTTGATTTCTGACCCATGTCCAGTGGTTCTAGTTCTGGGTGAGAGGAAATGGTTGCAGTGTGGCCCAGTCTCCCAGAGGGGAAATGGTGGTATACAACGCGGTACCAGTTCTCGTGCCGTGTCGACTGCCACCACATCGATGAACCAGGATGTAGTTGAGGATCACCCCCGACATCTACTGATAGGCCTGATTTACAGTTTGATGTAATATCCTTATGCTGAATGGAAAAGTCCCTGAGCACTAAACCTAACGTGGTGGCTACACACCAGCTCTCATCTTGCTCAGAATATCCCTCCATCACCAACCACTTGTCCAAAACCTGGTCGTGAAGTCAAGCTGGAGTCTATCCCTCCTTAGGCAAAGGGTGGGGGGGACGTCCTGGACTGGTCCATACATCACAGGGCTTGAGCAGTTAGGGGTTCAGTGTCTTGCTCAAGGACACCAGTCCTCTGACCAGTCCTCTGACGACAGGATGACCATCCCACCTCCTGAGCCATGCAGCTATACATAGTACCAGTCAAGTCGTCAGGTTGATTTCTATGAAGGCCTCCATCTCTGATCTAACAAGAGGTCTGTTTCACGTGTCAACACTAGTCCCATGTTGCGGGGTGGAAATGGACGGAGCTCAGGGATTGAGATACCAGATACCCTTCCTGATGCCCTGCGGTGGGTTCAAACCCACAGCCTCTGGCTTGTCAGTTCTGAAGTGCAGCTCGACCACTGAGCTACCACAGTCCCATCTAACATGCTGTCATCTCATCTAACATTCAAACCTAACCACCGATAGCATCACTCTTACACTTGACCGTCTCCAACCTAATGGTCATGGCGGGCACAAAGCAGAGGAAAGGAGCGGATGTCCTCCACCTCATTTTTCGAGGTGTCGTGATGCATCATACGCATGCCACACCATGTGAACCGACATCCTGCCATACAGGATCACGTCTGCAGGGAACTCCATACAAGTCATGCTCCAGCGTCTTATGAGAGCGACTGGGTTGTTCTAATAACACCGTCGCTCTCAGCCGACATGTGGAGAACTGTACATGGACCGCCTGTAAACGTAACCACGTGTGGTGTTCAGTCAACAGTCAGCGGAATCCTCTCTTACATAAGACGGGTTCAAACTCCTAACCCCCCCCTGACCTGTACAGGACAGAATTCTTAAAGAAGCAGAGGATGGCAGAAAGGTTGCACTCGTCTTAACAGGTCGCTGTGACAATCATCAGATGATTGTCAATCCACAGTGGGACCACGGATTTAAAATGCTGGCTTTGAATTCAGCTGATCCAGGAGTTCAAAACCGGATCTTTCTTGATATTCTTTCCTACAAACTACGATCTGTGTTGACCGTATTCAGAGTTTGCAGGCCTACAGCCACGACCTCCCCTGTGCTGCTGCAAACGAGCACAGACTCAGAAAGGAGCGAGTTATCAGAAGGGCCTGAGCCTCTTCTTCACACCTTATCCCTCATTGGCCCAAAGTATGTGGCTCCAGGACCAGCATTTATGCTCACCTGAAGACCCACCAGTACCATGAAGGACAGTCGTACTCAGCCCCAACTGACCACCAATGATACATATGTGGCTACATAAATGGCAATATGTAAACTGATACGTCATGCCAATAAATCCATTTAAAAAAAAGTTTATACATACACATATGTGTGTATGTATACACGTGTATACACGTGCACACACACACACACACACACACACACGTGTTTGTAGTATGCTGCGATACATATTGGACGGCTGCGTTAAACAATCACTGAGAACTGACTTTCTTGATGTTTAACTCTAAATCCACCAATCAGATCCCTGTTCAATAACATTTCTCTGTGTTTGTGTGTGTGTGTTTGTGTGTGTGTGTGTGTGTGTGTACTTTCAACTCAGAGTGTTCTCACATGCTTGAGCCCCTCCAAGGCCAAGACTCATGGGTTAGTGCACAGGTTGTGTAACAGGAAACCACTGATAGGAGGTGCGGTGTGCTAGTTCATCAGTGTCTCAGCTCGTATCTGGAACTTCAGTCATGGGTAAATTCTCATCTGTAAAAGCAACAAGTTAAAAAAAAAGCCAACGTCTAATTTCAGGACCACTGTTCTTAATGAGTAGGTGAGTGACGACGTCTTACGGGGAATGTTGTGGTGCAGAAGTCAAACTAATTTTACCGTGGGAACAAAAACAAATTCACTAGACTGACGAGTAAACAGGAGGCTTAATCAGTCCAGTGCTTCATGATGCCGAGGATAAGGGCTTTGGCCGCTTCCTGATGAAAGCACTGTGGCAGGTTTTCTGAGCTGGTCTACTGCCGTTGGTGTTCGGAGACAGACCAAAGTGTTTGGGTTGGAGACTTGATCGGAGGGCTGTGCAGTTTTTGGTGACGTGGTACATGGAGGGTTGACGGTTGGACGTCATAGGACTGGTTTAAAGGACTTCTCTGGTGTTGCGAATGGCACAGCATAGCACCATACTGAAGATCATGCCGATGATCTAGAGCAAGAAAGCCACATAAAAAACAAAAAATTAAACACTAGATCCACATGGCTGACTTTCCAACTATGAATTGTGCATGTGTACGGCTGAACCTACCATGACACCTGCAATGCCGATGCCCACATAGCCAATAATGTAGAGTTTGTTGTTGAAGAACTCCTCAATGCCGGTATCACAGTCCTGCAGTTCAAAGGTGAAAGAAGCCACGTTCACATTTAACTGGTTTGAAAACATCTGTGGGGGTTTGGGGAGCTCATTGGAAGAGTGCATGCTTCAAGAACCGACAAGTCAGAGGTGGTGGGCTCAAACTCACCGCAGGGCATCAAGATAAGCCTTCTATCTTAGTCCCCCAAGCTCCATTGATGTCTGTGTCCACCCCCACAATGCAGGGACTACTCATGAGGCGTACAATGGACCTCTCTCTATAGATATACATATGTATATACGAGGACTATTTTTGCGTGTCATCAGTGCCCACATTGTGGGGAAGGACATGGATGGAGCATGAGGGATTAAGGCAAGGTACCCTTCCTGACACCCCACTGTGGGATCAAACCTGCGTCACGCAACTTGGAGGCATATGCTCCACCACTGAGCTACTGAAGCTCCATTTAAAGATAAGTATATATTACATAAAAAGGTTTTTCATTGTCACAATTAGTCCGCACATTCTGGAGGAGGTGGAGGCGGATGATTGCGCCATTCATGAAGCACAGGCATTGAGCACATAACATGACATAAAGCAACGGAAGTAGTGGATGTACATAGTTATTAGGCTCATTTGGGAGCTGATGATTTCGTGAAGCATGAGTCAGTCTTGTACTGCACAAGATTGAAAGAAATCACTTGAATTACTGAATTATCTCCTACACTCTCCCCTCCACTAATGGTTTCCTTAAAGAGGTGTTTACACACACACACACACACACACAAAAATTCTTTGGTAAATTCAAACTCCAAACTATGGTACCCTAGGGCATGTAAGAATAGCTTATTGGTAGATTCACTCATCATTCATTCACTCATTATTATCATTCATTAGGGTTGAAGGTCTTATATATCAGATCTGCATTATGGAGGTCTTGGACATCTTGGCATAATGATTCAGACTTGGCTGGTCTTGACAACAAGGCTACTATTGATGATTCATATTACCTGGAGACAGGACTTACCCTGGTTACTGAAGGGGTGTCACTGCAGGGCCTTGCTTTGGTCCCACAGCAGTTCAGCTTGAGAGGATAAAGGGCACATCAGGTGATGGTGAATAAGTGGATTTACGATGAATAAATGGCAATTCAAATGTAGTTCATTTCACATCCCTCACGATTCTGCCCTAGCTCACCTCCTTGTGGTACGATGTGATCAACGTGCTGTTACGGTTTCCCTCGTAAGTTTTCCTGTAGAAGTTCTGGACGTCCTCGATTATCTTGTGAGAGAAAGGAAAAGGTCACTGCGGTCAAGCTGTAGAGGCAGGTCACAAAACAAATCATCAAACATCTTCATTCTTCACCACTCTTGAGAGGGAGCCAGCATAGCCAGTACCTTGTCCTTGTTGAGGAAGCCAAACACACCAGCCGCCACCTCAGCTCCAAAGATGATCAGCAAGCAGGCGAAGAACTGAAAGCATGGAAGGATACAATTAGGTTAACCATATGAACAGGTGGATTATAACCGACCGTGTTTTGGTCTTTATGACAGTCGGTTAACCCAGCGAGCCGAGGCCTTGTGTGTATGGCAGCCATTGCTAACGTCAGTCATACGCTATGCAGGTACGATGCCATCATGTTTTAGTCCATCTGTGCATTCCATGTGAATATTTCAACGTGTATACAACACTCAACAGCTTACTGAAGGTCCTGATAGAGACATTTAATACAAATAGGTTAAAATGGGCTATAAATGGGCTGGCGAGGCAAGGCCGGGAGTCAGTTAGCTTTAGCACCATGGGGGACAGTCAAGTCAGGCCAATTTTATTTGTATAGCCCATTATCAGAAATAGACAATGTGGCTCAGTGGACTTCACATGAATACAACATCCTGATCTTAGACCCTCACATCAGATCAGGAACAAGTCCCTTAAGAGCCCCTTTAACAGGAAGAACAATAGGAAGAAACCTCAGGGAGAGCCACAGAGGAGGATCTCTCTCCCAAGACAGACAGACGTGGAATTGATGATGTGAACACAGAACAAGACACCACTTACAGCATACAACATAATCAGGATAAGAGAATAGTAATCGAGTTACAAAAGGTAAAACAGTAATAAAAATGGCAGCCTCCTTCATAGTTGAAGGTACTAATGAACATCGAAAATGTAAACACGCCAGATTAGGCCACCATCATGTGTCGTGACAGACGAAAAACAAAACTCATCTACGGTTTTCTAAGCAACTTTCAAAAATTCACATAACACTCAGTCACTGTGAAATGTACCTGGTATGTTTCTGGTTACGTTCAAATCGCTCTTTAAAATAAATACACGAACAGAGCAGAAATAGACGTCGGCAAAACCAGCAGGTGGTCTCAATTAAACGGACTCCCTGAGGCGACCGCCCGCGTCCCTAAGCAACAACAACCAGGGACAGCGGGAGGAGGGCGGGGCTTAGACAGCTTCCCTGTGTGTGTGTGTGTGTGTGTGTGTGTGTGTGTGTGTGTGTGTGTGTGTGTGTGCTATGACTGGCCTGCAGAACCTCCTAGTCTGTCAGGAGACTCTACATGTATTTCAAATCATCCAGACTCTGTGTTTGCACATGTGTGTGTGTGTTTGTACCCACCGAGCCCAGCAGACACTGGGACTCACGGATGGCACCGCAGCAGCCAAAGAAGCCGACCATCATCACCAGACTGCCAGCTCCTATCAGGATGTACACTCCTGCAGCAGAAGAGAGGCAGACAGAGGAGAGGAAGAGAGCCTCCGTCTTTGGTCACTGTAGTCTCACTATGACATGTGTTTTCTGACTGAACCCATCCTGTGGCATGGCTGCAGTTGTCGTACTTGGCTTACACTTGTAAACAGTAAACTCGAGCCAAGCATACTTTAACTTTACTCAAACTTTGTCATTCAATAACACTTTTCCCGGTAAACGTGTTGCATTTGTGTCATGTTTTGTTCCCAGCAGTTCACACACGTACTCTTAGTTCAATTCAAGCATAACTCCATGTTCACGTCTATAAACTAGGTAATATGTAAAAAAATATCCATCATATATATGAAGGGGGGTTTAGTCAGAGGATGACATAGTGGTGTAGTTAAAGACATATTTTAGCTCCACACAGTTGAAGAAGTCTACTGAAAATATTCCAGGTTGTTTATCGAGGACAGGGAGACAGGTGCTCGTGGATCGGGTCATATAAAGGACCGGTGTCAACACAAACACTCAGGAGGTACAGTCTCCAAAAACAAACTGAGGAGGTCCCCCGGCTCCATGCCAGGTGTATGATGATCAATGATTCATAATTTAAACCGTGGGCTGTTTGAACACATGGACCAAACACATCCACAAGGCCTTCTCCATGGCATGTGACCGTTGTAGAACGATAGCTCTGTAACTTACCATGGTTTTTGATTTTATTTAAACTAAATCTCTTGAAAATTAGCAAAACTTTCAGGTCAACTGTACAAAAATTAAAAATCCAGGGGGACGTTTAAATTTTAATCCAAAAGTCTTGATTGTTCGCTATCATTCTACTAGTCAGTGTCATGTCAGAATTTGTCCAGAAGAGGGCAGTGTGTGACTGATGAATATAGAAAATCAGTCGCACTTCCCCTCGCTGACAGATGCAGGTAGTACCCAGCTCACCCACCAGGGGAAAGCAGCCTCACTATTTCACTGTGTTTCGTGTATGGTGGGGCTAAGATGAGACGGAGAAATGTTAGTAATGTCTTCTGCACTGAAGGAGAACCTGTTCCAGAAGGATCCTATGTCCAGCAACACCTTCAGATAAGCTCCTTTGTTGGTTTTAGCTTGGTAAGTAGCTCCCATAGAGGCCCCGTGGGGTCGTCATGACGACCCTAAAGTTCCCTGAGCTCCTGTTAAAGCTCTGGTTAGTCTGCAGACTCCACATCACAGTGGAGTCTGCAGGGGGAACCCAACAGACATACTCAGATGGATGCATCCCCAGAGACCACCGTCCCTGAGGGATGTGGACAAAGAAGAGAGGGAGGGAGACAAAGAAGAAGAAGAAGAAGAAGAAGAAGAAGAAGAAGAAGGCCATGAGAAAAACCAAGTAAAGGACATCCCTCAGAGTTTATGTGGTTTAGTCCATTTGCCAGAAATGGCTTCTCCTACTTTGATCCAGACTGGGTCCTGAACTCAACATCATGACTTAGGCTTTGGAATAATGTCCTGGTTCCTTATTTCCTCTGCTCCCAAACCTCAGAGGATGAGCCATCCTGGAAATCCCCTCCCATCACGCTGCTCTGAAGAAGGGATGGATGTTGGAGTTTCTTCTATGGAACTATTGGCTTTCCAAGAACTGGGAGATAAAAACTGTAGAATCCCACAACAAGAACACGACTTGGACCAACTGAAGGAGACTTGATGTGCGGTGTGATGGACGACCTGCTTCCAACACGTGTTTCGTCTCTGCTGATGGACTCAAATGAGTGGAAACCAGCAGCTGCACATTCGGAAACTACAAGAGGGTGGTATGCTGTGGAAAGTGGTCTGCGGCAGTGGAAAGAACACAGCGACTGTAGTATGAGGTCTGTTTGTAGTGTCCTGATTAGCCCCACATCATGGGGGTGGACATGGACGGAGATGGAGCGGGGGGGGATTAAGGCCAGACAGCAGTCACAGAGCGGGTGATGGAGGTGAACGAACACACAGCCCGTGTGGACATAAAGAGATGACCTGCACGAAGCGGCACGCTGTGTTCCATCTAC